>JAACJN010000121.1:0-124556 GCA_013368555.1 Collybiopsis confluens | reverse complement strand
GCGGAATGTCCTCTTTGCGCCAGTGGAAGAACCGAAATGGGATGACTACAACAAGACCTCATATCCAATACGGTGGTAAGACACCAGACACGAAACAGAAGTCACAATAATTAGTAGAGGGGGACGGATTACTCTTTGTCTTCGAAACGGAGGACCTGGCCATCTTCGTCCACAGATTGCAGATTCCGGTAGCATACATATACGACTCGATGTTTGACGCAACATACTCCCATGCAATCCCAGCCAAACCAACCAGGAACCACGGTACGGAAGCCAACGTGGCCAGGATGCCATTGTCGGTCCCGTAATATCCTGACCTGGTATCCGCGGGGAGTCGAATGTTTCTGCAATGAAAAAAAAAGCCCTATTAGCGCGATAGTTGAGGGGAAAAAAAAAAAGTTTGACAAACCCTCGAGCAAGACCGCTGCAACGATAAAAGTACAATCCGACCTGTTCGGCCAGACCGAACGAAATGAAACTCACACACCACCAGAATCCTGGGCAGGGGTGAGCCTTGCCTTGATCCGGACAATTTCCTCCATCACAAGTGGAGTACAAAATCTTCCGATACGCTGTCCGTTCATACCAGAACTCTTCCCCGCCCGCGCAGCTTTCGTCGTTGGGTAAAGGTGTCGTTCCTGGAGCCAGTATACAACTGCCGTCCTGGTTCCTAACGTGGTTAAATTCACTGTACGAGATGAGTCACTCAGTATATCTGCACAAAAAAAAAGGTCGTAAGGATATACCAATCGAAATCAACCGGAGTACAGGTGCAATTGCGGGGAATCGTCGCTTCATATATCTTCTGGTTGCCAACGTAACAGTTGGCGTCTCGGAGGCGGCGCTGGTACTTTGTCTAAAACACAACGAATCAACCCATGCTTGGCAAACAGAGAAGAAGAGCACATACTTGTTGTCCGAAAGACAGGTATTGTCCGACTCTCACTTGGACTCCACAGCTCAAAGTCATCATGGGCGGGATCCTCGACTTTGAGAACAGGATGAGATCATCTACGCAGCAGAAAAAACCAAGAACATCTATACATTGTCTCTGAGTCAACGCCGAAAAGTCGATGGGCACCGCAACAGATTTCGACTGCTTCGTCGCATATTGCCCAAATAAGATGAACCACCGGCTGGTATCTGATGAGTCACGATCGCAGAAATGCGGATCTTGTCATTCGTAAAACTGGTATTCCCGCCAGTGAGCGCTGCAAAGATAAGTCTAAAACCGGCGAGGTACAGTCCTACGAACAAGAATAGTAAATAAGCTGAATTTTAAAATCGCAGGAAGGCTTGAAAAGAGAGTGGGAGCAGTACTAACCATGCTGGCCTGAAATGATAGCTGAACGAACAAAATTTGATTGCTAGGAGAAGAAAAGTCACAAGGGTCGACAACGATGTACCACTATGGACACTACATCTCTCAAGACAGTTCCACAGCGGTTCAATAGCAGTACCCATCTACAATTAGACGCAATCAAGTCGTTAGCATGAATTTTCCCGAGAGACAAGAACCAGAAACAAAAACCAACCTTCTTAACAACCTGAGGCAATGCCCCCTTCTGAAATCCAACTCTCGTATTCCACTCTGGCCCCAAAGGCTGCTCCATCCTCCAATCGAACTGGGCTTTGTTCGTATAAGGGTAAGGCAAATCTTTGACGCCGCTTTCTTGTCCCTCTTTTTGGATATGATGACGTGCGACTTATTGTAATCTGAACGGGACTTGGGGTCAATACCCGCTACTTTTTTGATCAGATAAGGTTTGGGTGCTGTTTTTTGGATTCCGGGGCCTCCCCAGGAGCCCTATAAAAAATGAGATAGGTTACAAGCGCTTAAGCCGAACAACAAGAAACTTACCAAGCCGGGTAGAGTCGTATCGACTTGTGTAGGCGCGTCTATCCTATAAATCTCGCTTTTTGGCATCTTCGAAACCCTGAAAGAAAAAGCGATGAGTAACAAGTAAACATGGAGAAAAAGAGGAGAGACAGGCGCACTTTGATGACGTTATTGCCAGCAAATGCCCCAGCTTTAACTTCCGCACGAAACAAGAGCTCTCTCATCCACCTCAGCTCCCTTCTCTTCTGCTCAACTTCGTCAACGGACAGTGTGTTTTTGAGGATAGCGTTCTCGGTGTCGAGGACGGGACGAGGTGGTTGATTATAGTGCGGCCGTTGGCTGTAAACATGAAAAGGAAAAAGAAAAAAAATAGAGTTGTAGTGTTAGTAAAAAGGAACGAAAAAGTAACAAAAAAGTAACAAAAAATAAAATAAAAACTGAACCTTACCTTGAACCTCAAAAAACCCTCCCTTCTCCTCCAGCGACCGACAACAATAATGACCACCGCTGCTGCTGCTCCTGCAGAGGAAAACTCCAAAAGTCAGCCTCCCTAATCCTCTTCATCATCACACTCCATTTATCATCCACCCCCCTCTTTGTCTCTTCGTACGCGGCCTGCCGATTGAGTTGGTCCTGGGTACGCTGAGGGAGTGGGACGGGGAGTGTAGAGATGTTGTTAGGTTTCTTCTTTTTGGAAATGGAGGCGGAGGAGGGTTGGACTTGGAGAGCTTAGATGGTTTTTGACAGACCCTGGTTTTCACTGAGTGGAGTGAGGAGGTCCGTAAGGGATATACCTATGATTCCAATCGGTTCAGAACCCACGGGTAAAAAAAATAGACAATGAAAGAAGAAGAATTGAACGAGTTTTCACCTGCACTTTGAGTCCTGAGCTCATTTTCTACAATTGCTTCTGTGCGTTCCTTGATTCGGTTCAGGGTGCGACGTTTTTTGGGTTGGTCTCTGTCTCCGTCTTTTTGCGCTTTTTGGAGGAGGAGGAGGAGGAGGGGAGATAGGAAAGTTTGGAGATTGTCCAATGCACCTGCCGCTTTGTTTTTAGCGTCGGAGAGGGAGAGGGAAATGTTATCCCCGTCGTCTGTGTTGTCCGTTTCTTCATCGTCCTCTTCGTTTCCGGCTAGAGTAGCAGGACCTGCAACAGAGTCTACATCCACACCCTCTTCCTCCTCCGCCACTGCGGTAGACTTTTTCAGAGTCTGAGGCGCTTTACGACGATCGTTGTCGTCGTCATCATCAGAGTATAGAGAATCCCTATGTCCATCTAGAATGTCGAGGACGTCAATGAATTCCTGCTCTCATGATGCTTGTTCCTAAAGCTCTTCAAAATGAGTTCGGAGATGCTTGAGGTGAGACATGAAGAGGTCGGGAAATCATAGCCTTCGCCGGATGATATGAAAAGGAGAAGAGAACAAGGTCGTCGCTATATAGAAATTCACGTCAACCTTTCTTGGTGGAAAATTGGAACTGGAGCGAAAACACATACACTCCAATCGTAAGATTTTCCTTGTCTCTGGATCCCCTGGGAGATGACTTGAAAAACGAGGTTTCTTTTGCGACTGTGTCCTACCAATTGACGAAGTCGGACATCTATCACCTCGCTTAAAGCAATCCGGGCCCCGATGGGTCGAAGCTCTGTGCGTCGTGTGGATGAGATGGATGAAATGACAGGGGTCCGGTTGAGCATACGGATCGTCTTTTGGAAGAAATAGCAACCGAGTTGACACACCCATGTGCGAAGCGGAATGATGTGAATTAATTATGCCTCATTAAGACAGATTCATACAAACTTGCGCGGCGTATTCGGACTCCGGAGGTTAAAAGAAACGCTGGTGACGTGGCAGTGGTGAAGAAGCGATGTGCTTAGTAATATGGTACATAAAGATTCGGACTAGAAGAGAAATTGAATGATACCAGACCGATTTTCGACGTAGACCTGCGCAGCTCACTCGCAACAATACAAGAAGTGATCTCGCTTACTCCTCCAAAATAGCAGAGAAAGAGCACACTGTAGTCAGAAGCGAAACCCTGTTTCTTGTTGACCATCATAAAAACGAGAATACTCGAGAGGGATCACATGTGACACCACATGTACTGAACGGTTCTGATATAATATCATAGAAAGATTGGCATTACAGGGTATGAAAGGAATGTAAATCCCAACAATGAAGGAGTTGTACCCGGAGCGACAAAGAAAGATCCAAGACAAAAGACTTCTAAACTCAGTCTCGTTGCCCAGAAACCCAGGTAAAAAAATGACGACGGGCCATCACTGCTTCATCTCCATCACCGCCGTCAGAAGCTTGGTACTGTAGCTTAACTCGGTCTGCCTCTGAAGGATGAGAGGAACGAGAGAAAACTGTATCGAAGGCATGGACAACTGCACCGAGTGCTTTCTTCTTGGAGCCGCCGGCTTTCCCACCTCCGGAATTGGTTGTTTTGCCCTTGGATTTGGGTTTAGGTTTAGTAGGAGTGAATGGATTGAGCGGTAGATTTCTCTGCGAAACTCCAGCAGAAGAATGCACCGAGGGGTCAGGAGAGCCAGTTTTGCGCGAGCGGGTGTATAAAGTAGTGGAAGGATTGTTGGAGCGGGTCATCACCAGAAGCCTCTGGAAGATGGTCACAAATTGTAAAAATGCATCACGCTGGGCATTCTTATAACTGTCGTGACGCGGAATGGGTGTATTCATTGGAGGCTGGGGCAGGTTTTGAGTTGTCAAAGGAAGACCATGGAGGCCAAGCAACAGCCTATCAGCGATATCTCGGGTCTGGATAGTAGTGCGGTCGCGATATACCGCATGGAATTCTCGGGGGTTTGATGGTCCTCGAGAGCCCTCAGTGCGTTTGTAAGGACGGCAAAAGGCGAGACGTGCGATCGAAATTTAGGGAAGCCTGTGAATGGGTAGTCAAAGGTATTGGTCCTAACGCCTGTTGGACCGTAAAGCACAATCGAGGATGTCGTAGTGAAGTGTGGGGACGGGACAAGCTCATATACATAAATAGTTCCAGCTTGCTGTTTTGAAGACATTGGCAAGCGGATAACAGGATAGTAAAATGAAACGCACAAAATCCTCAAAAGATGAGAGCAGACCACTGCGCGATGTCTTCCATGGCCGGTAATCTTTGTTCTGACTCAACTTTTGCTCATATTCTTCGAGATACCGTACCGCCAAGTTGATTATTTCTACGGTGGGAATGAAAAAGATGTGGTGACAGTCCAAGCTGCGGTGGACGCTCGTAAAGACTAAGAGACAAGTGAGACTTGTGAGTAAATTTAAAGATTGAGAAGTGTGACAGCTTACGGGGCATGAGATATAAGCGACTATGAAGACACAGCGTGCCTGGAGCCATTCCAAGGGCGTACTCGATGTCTTGTAGCTAATATCAAGTCAGCAAGCATTTAAACTTTAGCGTTTCACAAACTCACGGTCTGGGTGTTTTTAAACGCTCGCTGTGGTAGTAAAATGTGGGCAAACTCGTTGTTTCGAGCAGGAAACAGAGCGTGCGTCGCATGACAGAAGTATAAACCAGCTGTGTTTTTGAGCCAGGTGGAGAGCCATCGTTTCGCAGTTTCGAAGGTCACGCCAGTCCGATTCGCGGGAGTGAGATTCTGAGACAATATGGATCGAATGTCATCAGTTTCGTTATCGTCTTCAGGTTGTGATACGAAGTGTTCAGAACTGATGAAAGCTGGAGTACCGTTTGGATGGCGGGGCACATCGTCGAAGGCTATAGAAGTCGCTACGGCCGCAAGAACAGTTTCTGAAGGATTTGGTGTGGATACGCTAAGTGTAGCCATACGATCGGCTGCATCGTTGCCCTCCATTATGGTAACAGATGAGAGTTATTGAAAGAAAGTTGAGGTTGGTCGAGTTGTTGAAAGAAAGTTGAGGTTGGTCGTGGGAATCGACTACGCGACCGATGGCATCTGACTTCCAATGATCAGCGGCGGCTTCCCGACTGATCATTGGTACCAATTTTGAAGGGCCGCGCCGCCGCGGCCTTACTGTACATAGGTAGTAAGAAAAACAAAGTTCCACTTGGAAAGCCGTAGTATGTACCTGTCGTCCGTTCCGCCTTTTTCCTTCTCCCTATCGTCTATTCCTTCTCTCGTAAAGTCAGAGAAAGTTCGAGATCTTCTGGAGGCCTAGGTATCAATTATGTGCGTAGCGGTAGACAGGGCAATAGACAGGGTGGAGAAAATTTAGAGTTTTTCGGAGACAGGATGAAGTTGAAGTTGACGAATGGCCGGAGTTCCGTCCGTGACCGAAGACGCCGGTTGATCACGCTATTTGGCTTCACGGGTTTCACTTCATCATCCATGCCCGCATTGCAGTGCGTTTTTTTCTTCCATGTGCCCAGAACTCACGTAGACGTTCATAGAATTTCCTCGAAGCGAAAGCGTGGTTCTAAAAAGCCGAAGCCTTCCCTCTGTTCTCTGGTGGAGTGCCTTCCGTTCGGTCACACCTGCCGCTGTAACGCAGGCTCTTTCCTAGAGCTCTTGACCCTCATAAAGAACTGCCAAACTCATCTGCCGTTTCTTTCCTTTGCCAGTTTGTCTACAAAAACCGACTATTCTCAATACCTACATGTTCTTGACCAGCACTTCTATTTACCTTGCTCCGACGTGCACCTCTACACCAATTTCGAGACTCAGAGTAAACGTCTTCGCGAGGTTGCATCCCAACTATCTACGGCATCAGTCATACATAACCCATTCGCATCATGTGCGGAGCTCCACATTTCTCTTCCCTCCGACAGGCATGCCCTTACAATGATCGAAAATTTTCGTCTCTTGCTCCGCTGCATAGAAACCAAACAAATTTCCTTGCATAATGACTGGTGTAAAGCCCTCGACAAGTCCCCCGAGGCAGCAGAGAAGATGCTGAGGTCATTGATGAATGAGGTACGTTTTTTATTGCTTTTGGCAGGCTTATTCCTATGTGCTCATGCGAAGTAGGCTGGCCAAGTCTCGGACCATAGATGGGCAAAAGTCTCCCCCGTTACCTTTTCGGACTTCACCACTCTCGGCGTAGGTCGATGGCTCAACGACGAGGTCATCAACTTCTTTATCCAGAAGTGGTGTTCCCGTGGAGGGACCACACTTGGTCTCAATACTTTTTTCGCCTGCAAAATCCTATTCCAAGAAAACTCCTGCACCAATGCCAAAACGGGGATACTGACGGCTGCGGATGAAAATGAAGCTGTAAAATGGTGCGAAAAGACATTGGTAAGTACTTTACTCAGTTAGCCTATCGCGTACTTCTCATTCAGTGCTCCTAGAAAATTTTACGCCTTGAAACCTGGGATTCCGTCTTCATACCTATCCACGAAAACCGGTCTCACTGGTACTCTGCTTATATCGATTTTCGTCTCAGACGAATCGAGATCTATGACAGCCTTCGAGATACATGCCTTACGAATCGTCAGAAACCCGTTCTCCTCCGTAAAAACGCTAATTTGATGCTGGTATGATCCAAAGTTGTTTACATATGAGTTGCGCTGATTACTATTTATTCCCTGAGGTTCTGATGTGGTTGACAGAGGTCTTGGGACGGATCAGAAATGATCCTGTATGCTTGACTAATAGGAATGGTACAGCACAGTGGGCTTTTGATCCTCACAGCAAGGTATGTCGTGGCCTTTTTATTGCACATTGCTCAGACATTGCAGGTTCATTTCCAACCGAATATGTACGACTGCGGAGTGCACACCCTGTGGCATCTTCAGCATGTTCTTGAATTCCGGCAGGTTTGTCTAGGGCAACAGTGTTTTTTGGATCGCTTGTCGTTCACAGATAACATGGTTGGGAAACGGATGCGGCTTGCTCAAGAAATTCTTCAAGACTGTGTATAATGTCTACCTATTTTTCTTAGCTATTTAGTTTGTGTATATGTACAATGGTTGATGAATTCTACGTAGACTGGTCCATTCCATCACATGACTGACTCAAAGTTGTAACCCAACGCTGGTCTCTTGTGCGCTCGATGAAGACCTATACAGCCGGGAATAGGGATTGACCTGGAACGGGTCACTCTATAGACTGCCATATATCGACTCGTCGAACTCGTCAGCTCAGATAAAAATTTCAATGGGGAGCGGGGTGAGGCGGAACATGTTTTTTGGTGTATTTGTGAGTGGGAGCTTGGCTTATTTCTGGTGCCTGGATGGCTAACGGACTTTTCCTCTTCTACCTATGATATCCAGCTTCATTTTCACCTTCCAAGAATTTGACAGGGAAATGACCGGTCTGGTGGATATAATGGAGCGGACACAATTGCAGAATAGAACTCAACGTAGTGGCAGTGGTCTGTCAAGAGGATTGATACTGTAAAAAAGACGCGGGGGTACAGTTGGAGAATGAGCGTGTCGTCTTTGACTCTTTGGTTGTGGAGCTAGGCAGAGGAGGGCGGACAAAAAAGATTAGGTACGTACAAGGTTCCTTCAATCTTTTCTATATCCAAGTCAGTAATCCCTTCTTTCCTACAGCTTGAATTACCCACTCCCACCCGACTTGGTCTTACTGCCCTCAATTTTTGAAAATCACTGGCTCCAGACATGATCCATCAGCGACAGCAGCGAAGCCAGCACACCTGTACGGTTTGTTTACGCGCCCCCGCCACCGAGTCAATATGGCATTCCCAGAGAACCGTGCGTCCGCTCACCCGCCGGCCTTGACTCAGAGGCTGAAGTGGAGCTTCGAGAGGATTCGAACCAGTAACAGGCCGACCACATAACAAGGTCAGAACAAACAGACCATTGCATGGATTGGTCCAGACGGCCAAAGAATCAGCAGTGAAACTGAACGAGGGTGTCACAAGGTACGCCGTCAAATCTGGAAAGGCTACCACTATCCTATCCGCTACTTTTTGCGAGAGAGTACTACGGAGTCATGTTGTCTCTAATCGGTGTCAAAAATTTCTCAGGGTTTGCGTCGGGTTCTTGGGACGCTGTGATGTGTGAGTTTCTGTTGAGACAAAGCCCAAATTCACTGATTTTGTTTCAGGTTTTTTTAGTTGCGGAGTGGCCATACATATATTTCAAACACGATGCTCATGAAGACATCATTTACTGCGTCGCCTATAGTGCACAATCATACAATGGTCGCCACTTTTCCACCAGCAGCAGACTCTTCTCCAGTACCACCTTTTTCCAGACCAAGAGCAAAGTCGAAGATCTCGGTATAGGGAAAAACGCCCGAGGTGTATTCGCGTTTGTTGTTGTTTCCAAATTTGCGGTGGTGGCGCTCAAAGACCTCTTATCCGCTAATCACATACATCTCTGTCTAGAGCCGAGTTCCCTCATGTCAATTCGGCCAAGCTCAGGGAAAAGGGAAAACGTGTATACCATTTTCAAATCGACCACGCACTCTCTCGGAGTCGACATTGTCTTCCAAGGCCAAGGCAACATCGGTACTCTCTTCGTCAGCAACTCGAACGGGACCTTCTTCGTCCAGAGTCTTCAAGACACAAATAGGAAAGAAATGGGCTTTGTCGATTTCGAAAAGCTGTATGGAATCGACGGAGTTGGGATTGCGAATGTTGTGGCAAATGCTGCAGAGGTCGAAGGCCGGGGTGC
Source organism: Collybiopsis confluens (assembly GCA_013368555.1). Lineage (NCBI taxonomy): Eukaryota > Fungi > Basidiomycota > Agaricomycetes > Agaricales > Omphalotaceae > Collybiopsis > Collybiopsis confluens. The sequence continues at coordinate 115,126 of JAACJN010000121.1, read as the reverse complement.
GCCAAAGCTGTTGAAGAGCTTGGTCATGTTCGATGATGGGCGCTCTTGGTCACCTTTGAAGGTTCCATCCACTGACCTAGATGGATCCAGGATTCCTTGTGACGGCGACGACTGCGCCGTCCATCTCTGGTCTGTGACCACCCCCGGGCCGCACAATTCCGGGCGAATATTCAGCTCCCTTGCTCCAGGATTTGTCATGGGCGTACGGTCGGTTGGGAAGATGCTGTTGCCGTACAAAGAGTGCGATACGTTTTTTTAGTACGGACGCGGGTCTGTTGCGGACGAAAGTCAGAAAGGACGCGCACAAATATGAGTTTGGTGATTCGGGGAGGATCATTCTTGCGGTGAATGATGAGGATGGTGTTAGTGAAGTTGTCTATTCGTTGGATATGGGGAAGAGTTGGTGAGTATCTTACGCCCTCAGCCTTGAGGCCTTGGACTTTGATCTGACGGCTGTTTACAGGAAAACATATGATCTCGGCGTGAAGATGCGAGCGAGGGCACTATCTCCTGTTCCAGACTCAACATCTCGGAAGTTCCTTCTCGTTGGACAAGTGTCAAGAAAGGATCAGAGAATGGTGTTGGGCGATATATTGTTGTTTACCTCGACTTTGCCGGGATCAGAGCGAGACAGTGCGACAAGGATAGGGATTTCAAACAGTGGTTTGCGAGGTCTGGAAGGTCGGATGCGAAGTGTTTAATGGGACACAAGGTATTGATATATCTCTTCACTCTTGATGATGACACTGATGAATATATATAGCAATGGTCCTTCCGTCGCGAGCCTGACAGATTGTTATGTTGGCAACAAGTTTGTTGATCCTGTAGAGCACGAAGACAAATGTCAGTGTACGGATGCTGAGTATGAATGGTACGGGTCCTATCTCTGGGCATCTCTATCAGCTTTCATCGAGGTTTAAACATTCCTTTGCTCCCCCAGTGACTTCAACTTTATCCGATGTGTCCCGGTGGGACCGGAACCTGTACCTGATGGCGTCTGCGCTCCACCAGCAAAGACCTACATGGTATCCAGTGGATGGAGGACGATTCCTGGGAATACGTGCATTGGTGGGAATAGATGAAAAGGTTGAAAAGGATTGCTCCCAGGGTCAGTTGTGTTTATGGACCTGCTGATAATTTGAAGGACGCTCAGTGGGATTATACAGCTCAGCCGAAGGAAGGAGACGTCCATGTTACTGTAAGTTTCCATGTCTGTTTTTGTGTCTGTGATACAAATATCCTGACGTGCTTTTCACAGCACGAATTCCCTGATCAATATCTTCAATATGCATATTTCCGTGATAATCCGGTACCGCAATCTTCTTACTGGCCGCGGGTTTATCCAATTAATCGATACTATTCGCAGGCGATTCTGGCCCGCCTTAGGGATTACAGTATCTGGCAATCGAGCAATGAGGGATATCAGTGGACTCAACTCTTCCCCGAAGAACGATTCCTGGCGTTTCACCATGACCCCTACAGCTCTGATCGCGCCTACCTTATTACCGACCAAGCATACTTTTATACTACCACCGATGCCGGCAAGTCGTGGAGCAAATGGAACACGCCTGCGCCTCCCAACACCTTCCGTGCTCCAATCCTCAGATTCCATCCCGAAGCAGAACGTCTGATCTGGATTGGTGACGTCAACTGCGAGTCCGGGGGAATATTCGGAAACTGTCATGCGGCCGCATGTTTTATGAGAGAGAATGGGAGACACAGATGATGTTGAAAAATATGTTGCAAATTGCGGTTGGGCGGCTGATACGAAGCTGGACGCGGACCCGACGGAGACTCTGTGCGAATCATATCTCAGGAAGGAGGCTAACCAGAAAACCTTCCAGCTGGACAACCCACTGGAGTTGATCGAGGGGCAAAGGTACTATTCGAGGAAGATGAAGCTGTTCAATCAGGTTGTTGGGTTTGCCAAGTTTTCAGAGTACCCGGTCGTTGCCGAGGTAAGAGATGTGTTTTTTTCTCTCTTTGTGGGACTTGGGCTGACTGTTGGGTGATAGCTTGAATCTTCGAGACGTTCGTTGCAACTTCAAGTTTTGCTTGATGGTGTCAACTTTGCCACTGGGCTGTTCCTGCCGAGTATACATCTTGATGAACCCGCGACCGTTTCTGGGAACCATCCTAAAGTCAAACTCGAACGGGACGTACTTTGTTGTCTCACAGGAGAACGTGAACCGAGATTAACGTGGCTACGTTGATTTTGAAAAGATGACGGGATTGGATGGGATTGCTCTTGTCAATGTCGTTGCAAATCCTCCGGAGACGTCGGTTTTGGGAAGGAAGGAAATCGCGAGTCGGATTACACATAATGATGGTGAACAAAGGCTAGACTGTTGATCGTGCATGTATTTCTTTTGCTGATACACTTTGTGCAGGAAGTGCGTGGAAGCCTTTGAGCCCTCCGCAGGTTGACTCGCAAGGGCACGCCTATGATTGTGATACTCCCGTACGTGGCCTTGTTTCCTCGTGTTCGTTGTCTCGGCTCATATTCGAACAGGCTTGTTCTTTGCATGTCCACAGCTATACCGAGCGTAGAGACCCGAGAGCAACCTACAGTAGTCCTTCCATTGTTGGGCTCATCATGGCTGTTGGTGACGTCGGCAAATCATTAGCGCCGTACACCAAGAGCAACACCTTTCTAAGTCGCGACGCCGGTTTCACTTGGGAGGAGATCCATAAGGACGCCCATCTCTGGGAATTCGGCGACTCCGGCTCGATTCTTGTCATGGCTAATGACCGCATCCTTTTCAGCACAGACAAGGTCTCGCAGCCACGGAGCTAATGGCAATTGGGAGATGAACGATAAATATAGGTATGTACGCTGCCGTATTCAGACGTCGTCTGACCGCACAAAGTATAGATTTTCAATCGACCAGTCCATACGAATATGATGAATTGCGGACGTGGGTGAGATGCAACGTGGACGTCGTCTGAGTGACTCGTAACTGTACAGCATTGTTTTCATGCGGGCTATACAAATAAAATGGTTTTCGCCTGCTTGATTTAGTTTGCCAACTAAGCTAGTGCGACTCGGACGTAGCATCAAAGTTATTGGCTGCGTGTGTGTATACAGGTTTTGACTGTGAGTGGGTAACTTTGCTGTCCGGAAAACATTGTTACTTTTCCCTTGGTCTGGTGATTATGTTTTCATCAAAGTATGATCTGGTATGAACGAATGAAAGGCGGATAACGATTCGAAATTCCGAGTTATGGTAATTACGTGACAAACTAGCGCCTTTGCTTTTTTCCACCTCGGACTCTACTGCGCACGTCAAATAACTCGTTCAATATTGGAGTAGGCTCCAGAGTCCACAATATTAATCATAGGCTCATTCATTGGAATAACTTCAGCTTAATTGGGTGCGTTTGTCTCAATAAATTAGCACTACACGAGATATCTCAGGCTTTATTTCGCAAATAGATTTTCATTAGTCCGTTCTCTGCTCAAATGAGTTCCTTGGCATGCCCTGTTTGCAAAAAAAATTTCGCCCGACCTCAGGACCAACGCTCACACCTTACATTGAAACAAGACCAAAAGCATCAAGCCTATGTTCATAAACAGACCGAAGCGTTAAGCAGTCGTTTCATGAACACTGTGGACGCCGTTTCTCATGCACTCAACTCTCGCTCTAAAATATCTCGCCCTCGATTCTCTCACTCCCAATCCTCTCGCTCTCATTCTTCTCCCTCCCCTTCCTCTGGCTCCCAGCCCTTTCGTCAAACTATTCCCGCATCTACCGTCTCCAGGAGGACATGGAAGGATAGGTTTGATGTCAACAACACTCAACCTTCCGAACTGGTGGATGCAAACACAGATGATCTGGACGAGGATGGATGGCTTGACGGGGATGGCTCTATAGTCAGTGAGGAGGAGGAGGAACTGGAGGCTCAAGAGCGGAAAGATGCCGCACTTTTTGAGCTTGCCTTAGATGAAGCAGTTCAAGATTTATGCGGTTTAGGAGCAGAAGAAGTGCCTGATGTTTTCAATTTTCTCCCTGATTTGCCTACGCAATCTACACCTTCCAACCAGCAGAGGGATCTTGACTCTGAGTTAGATTTTGCCCCCAGTTTCTCCGCACACCGCTCCATGCATCGAGCCCTCGAAGAGGATGAAAGTCACTCGTGGGTCTGGCAATGGCACCCCACGGCTGGTAAAGTATACGGAATCGAGCCTACTGTTCACAATCGCTGGGAACAGCTTTTTTCTGGGAAAGATACAAATGCTGCTGACAACTACAAACCATTTTCCTCTCGCTTGGAATGGGAACTGGCACAGTGGGCGGTGAAGGAAAAATTATCACAAAAATCATTCGACCGGCTACTTTTAATACCTCAGGTATGCTGAATGTTACCTATTAAAATTCAAGCTCAAAAATGCCCTGTTTAGCTCAAGGAAAGACTCGAGCTTTCATTCAACAATGCTCGATCAATGCTGAATAAGGTCGATGAAATTCCAGAGCGATGCGGACGCTGGTATACTAAGCGGCTTTCCTTCAAGGATAGACCAGATGAACAATTCCTTGTCCGTCATCGAAACCCTGTGGATGGCATCAAAGCGCTATGGGGGGATCCTGCTTTTTCCAAAGACATGGTTTACAAGCCTGGAAGGTTGTTCCGCAACTCAACTCAAACCACAGAGAATCGTATCTTCTCTGAGATGTGGACCAGTGGGTACTGGAATGCAGTACAGGTGTGTTTTTTTATTGCTGCTATTCTCTTTTATTAATTCTGTGCTTAGGAGAAGATCCCTCAGGGAGGCACTGTCGCCCCCATCATAATCGCTTCCGACAAAACTCAGCTCACACAGTTTGCTGGTAATAAGTCGGCGTATCCGGTCTATCTAACCCTTGGAAATATTCCTAAAGCTGTACGGCGCAAGCCAGGAGCTCGAGCATGTGTGTTAATTGCATATCTATCTGTGGACAAATTTTCCAAAATTGGTTTATCTCAAACAGCTCTTAAGCTACGGAACTATGAACTATTTCATCGGTCCATGGCTGTGATCTTAGAACCATTGAAGCATGCTGGTAATCCTCTTGGACCTGGTGTGGAGATGGTCAGCGGGGACGGTGCTGTACGAAGGGTCTATCCTTTGCTCGCAACCTATATTGCTGACTACCCGGAACAGTGTTTAGTCACTTGCACTAAATACGGAACTTGTCCCAAATGTCAACAAAGTGCGAATGAGCTGGGACAACCCACTCCTGGTGAGCCTCGAACCCAAAACTGGACGCTGGGGAAGATCATTGCAGCACGAGAAGAGAATCAAGGAAAGGGCATTCATAAACGTACCATGGAGGATGATGTAGCTGGAGGGGACTTTGACCCGTTCTGGACAGGTTTCCCTCTAACAGATATACATCGCTGTGTGGCTCCCGATGTACTCCATCAGCTGTACCTAGGCATCTTCAAGTATCTGGTTGCATGGGTACAGGCGACAATGGGAGAAGAAGAGTTAGACCGACGGGTCCAGGCCCTTCCCCCTTCATTTGGTGTCCGCCGATTCTTCAATGGGATATCTGCTCTAGCTCAAGTTACTGGGAGCGAGTACAAGCATGTAGCTCGAATTTTACTGGCCTGTTTGGTGGGGAAAATGGACTCTAAGGGTATCACAGCCTGCCGGAGCATCCTCCACTTCATTCACCTTGCTCAATACCCCTCTCACGATGAGGATACTCTTGGATACATGAGAGAGGCATTGAAAACATGGTTTAAGCACCGAGACTACTTTATAGAGAAGGGCGCTCGGTTGCATTTCAATATACCTAAATTTCACTCACTTATACATTACACAGACTCCATCCGCTTTCTAGGAACAACAGACAACTATAATACAGCGACATTTGAGCGCCTCCACATCGACTTTGCTAAGGAAGGATGGCGAGCCAGCAATAAACGCGACCACTTCCCTCAAATGGTAGTCTTCATGTCTCGGCAGGAGAAGATATCATCTTACGACTTCTATCGGTCCTGGGTTGGCAGCACTAATATTGATGCGACAGAGGATCTGTACAAGGATGATGAAATGGAATCTTCAGTGGTACAACATTGTGGCCAGGACGAAGAGGACGTAGTCAAGTCAACCAAATTATCTCGAGATCTCCAAAATCAATCGCAGTCGGTCGTGATTTGTTTATCAAAACGTCCCACAGAGCCGCAGAAAAAGCTCACCCACATCCTCATTTCGCACAGTGCTCTTAGTTTCATTGCAGAACTAAAACTCTTTCTGCGTTCTCTGCTTCCACTTAGCGAGCAGCCAAGCAAAAGTGTCACCCTCGAGAACCCGCTTCCTTTCGCTGCTGTTGACGTTTGGCACCAGTTGAAACTAACTCCATTGAAATTACTCGATGATCCGGAACAGACCGTATTGAAGGCAAGCCCCGTTACCCGAACGACCAGGATTCCTCGGTATGATACCGCGATTCTGTTGGATGGCGATGAAGCTGAATCCACGGCTGTTCAAGGTGGGGTATCAAGTCTATTCAGGATTTCATACTGATTTCAGATTTTAGGTTGTCGGGCTGCTCGACTTCGTGTCATTTTCCGCCTTCCGAAAATGGTAAATCGATACGGATTCTGGGTTCATGCCCCGGCAAATTGGCCCACCGAGCCCCTCGCTTATGTGACTTGGTTTACTCGATTTAAACCAACACCAGATGCTTCAACAGGAATGTATCGTATTCAGCCCGCGACTGCTTCGAATGGCGCAGCACAGGGGTCTATTGTGCCGCTGTCCAACATCAGGCAGTGCTGTATGCTGGTTCCTGCCCAAAGCGTGTGGGATGAGGGCTGGAATCCCCAAAATGTGCTCGACAAGTGTTCGACATTTTTTGTAAATAATTTGCAAGATTCTTATTCATATCAGACTATTTATTGAGCATTCGATTGTCGGAAGAAATTGTCAGAGAAATTCAAGCGCCCGGATTATCTTTCTTCTCCCCCTCCGAACAATCATCAACACCGGTCTTGAACAGCCGCGATAGCATGTCATCCAACAAACGTTCTCATTAGGTTTTTGGAGTGGCTTTGGCCGTACTGCTGTACTGCGTATGTGTCCGCACTTTCGAATAACTAATTGCTTTTGAATTCTGACTAATGTTGATTCTTTTAGTACTCGTTTTGCAAACCTTCGAAATTTGGATACGGGGTTTGAGTATTTTTTCAGGATTACCACTTTGTCTTTCCACTACATTGGCTTTGCTCAGGGCAAATCGTTTACGGCGCAAGTGTCATGTTTATTATGACGGTCTCCGCCCTCTCTTTCTCTCGTATTCCGTCGCCTTCAGCTCCCTCTTCATCTCGTGGACTTGACCTACCAAATCTCTACCTGCATATACCAATCCCTTTACCTGCGCCGTTCAATATACTTGAGCAAGGGTGTAATAGAAGGTGGAAAATGGCTTTTTCTGGTGCGTCATCTGCCTAGGCTACCACCTGCAATCTCTAACTCTGTTTTTCAGCGTCTTGCGGCCTCTGTGCGCTCACCCCACCATTCTGCACTACCGCCACCGAACCAGCCGATGTCTATCTATTTTCTGAACAAAATGATTCCGAAGTCCGAACTTAAAGCACTGGATATCCGTCTCGGCGATGTTTCTATTCCATCGAGTTATCAGTTGACCCGGGCAAGGATTAGACAAGGATACTGTGTATGAAAAGTTGAACAACGTTCCGACTATTGTTGTCGATTGTCTTTTGTCGAGGTTTACAGAAACTACGACAGGATTTTCATAGTATGTATTATAAAATTCTTCTTACACTGTTTGCGGGTTTGGTTGATGCACACATTCAATACTTAGACACATTCATATCGGCAATGTTCACGAAGCTATTGGCCTACCATCTTGCGCTGTGTCTCTGCGTTGACGATTTCACGTCGAATCCGAAAATGGCGGCTGATGGTTTGAGTATGTCTCCGACGAGGTATGTACGCTCTTCTCTTCCAGTCTTCCTCGCTCCCGTAACCCGGCCCCGTTAGCAAAACCCCTTTACCTCTTCCCCCGTATATATTCACTTTCGTCGTTGTCTGTGTAAACATCTGCTCACCACGCCCTCCCGTCTTTCTTTTCTTATAGCATCCAATCAGCCTACAGAAACCTCAGAAACAAAATCTTTCGGTAGTACACGACACATGCACCAATCCGGAGGGTAATATCATATCTGTAGGGAAACGATCAATCAATCTTCAGCTGACCCGAAGTCCAAACTGTTCTCGGATTCAACACTGAAATTGTGATAGTGCTCCGCCTCAACCCGGCTGACAGGTCATTTGGCGTGAGTATGTTTTTTTATTTCTTTTTTATTGTTTGTCAGAGGTTTGCATGGCGCACAAATGACTCTTGCGATAGCATATTTTGACTTCGCTTCCAGTCCAAATCACCTCGCAAGTTGCATTCCTGGACTGACAAGTGTTCTCAAATCCCCCATATCTCATCTGTAAGCCCTTTAATTATTGCCGAGACTGCAACTTCTGAGTCATCCCCCACAAGTCCTCACTCCCTCAACGCTGCGTGGTCTCTTGAACGATTGGGTGGACCGTGAGTCTTTTCCCAATCTACTCCTACTTTGCTGCTAATGTTGGATAGTCTCGATAGAACACCGAAGAGAACACCTCTCCTAACTCTCAGCAAATCATGACCCCGGAATCTAGGTTGATATCGCCCGTCTATAAAATCCTCAATTTATACCCGCTGCTAGTCCGTTTGCTGGCAGAAAACAAGTACGCTATCTCTTCCATGGAAGCATTATTGTATTTGATTGTCTTTTTAGTCGGTCTACCCCTGTCGCTCCCTTGCCACTCCCTTTGCCATTTCGTACGTTTGTGGACCTAGTAGCAAACGAAGCCTTGATTAATCACATTTTCTGCAGTGGCATGGAATCATTCATCTCCTTAAAATCACCTCTCCAAAAAACGCCCTCTCCCACGCCCTCAACTGAGCCACACTCGTCTCAACTTTCCTCTCCTTTTGTAGCCAAAGCGTCTATCACTGCGAAAAGTTCGCGACCCTCTTCTGCATCCCCGAATGCTGTTCTTGACACTGCCCAATCGACTTTCCCTCCTATCTCTTCACTCGTCTACACCTCCCATTTCTCCTCTTCTTCCTTCGTCCTCACCCGAGCCTCCTACACTTGCTGGAGGTGAGCTGGAGCGTATTCACCAAGCAATGCAAGAGAAACACGATGCAGTCGAGAGTTGCAGGCCCGAGTATCTGAAGCGGGCAAAAAGAACTCTCCGACAGCGATCCCACTGCTATGATGGAGGACGATGGAAGCGCGGGGAGAGACAGGTATTCGTCCGTAGGTATTATGGACAGTCCTATGAAGGGTCGGCGTATAAAGCTGTTTCAGGAAGCAAGCGAGGAGAGTTTTGAGGAGAGCCTGATGGCTGGCGGATATGGCCGTTATGTGAGTTCTAATGTCTATTTTCATGCAGGCAAGATGTGAACTCTTTCTTTCAGTGTACTGCCAAATGGATCCGTCAGCCTCAACCCATTGTCATGGCCTCAAGCACAGGTGCTCCTGTTAATGTCGTTGCCCACCTTGTAGAAGTGCAACACAAGGAGCCGCCGCCTCCTCCAACCGAGAAAGAGCTCAGGAAACGCAAGCGGCTAGACGCTTTTCGCAGCTCCACAGCCGTCAGCTCTTCACTCATCCTCCCGCAATGCGCCTGTGACTCCCCGCCATTATCCCCGTGATGTCCGAGTTCGCGGCCATTATAACGTATTTGGGTCCGACTACAATTACGTCCTATCTAACTCGTTTCAGATAAAAATCATTGCTCCACGCATCCACTGATTGCCTTCCTTCCGGGCTGCGACAAGAAAGGTCTGTATGACATGGGAAGTAACTATACTCATACGATCTGCAGCCGGATTTTTCTAGCCAGGATAAGGATCGCTACACTATCCTGTGCAATTTTCGCGATACAAACAGTCCATGAAACGTCAAAAAATGGGCTAGACGTCATCGGTGTGTATCATCGGTATCACAATAATCATTTGTAGTTGACTGACCATATGTACTCTAGGGTATTGGATCTTTATCTGGAACTCAGGCGAGCAGCTCTCCGGGTCATTGGGTGCTTTGTCCAACGAGAAGGTCAGACTCAAGACTCGGTACTCTTCCATTAAACTTGTTTCCGATACAACAACACAAAGTTTTAGATTCTACACCGAACGTTCCGCGGTAACGATTGGATATTCAGGCTTCCGGGATGACGACAATGATTGGAACGCCCCGTAAACGTATCGGTCATTTAGGATTGAGCTAGCTTCGGAGCCGGACGTTATAGGTGGGATCAAGTCTGAGGCCGTCCAACGCCATCCTGATGTTTCTGGGATTCTAGATGGCTACAATGATGACATCAAGCGTGGTGAAGCTGTTGGTTATAGGAATGCATTTACTGAGGGGTTGATGAAGAGGTATATGATAGTGTGAAGATGCACGTACAGCAAATTGTAAGTGTTTGATCAACTCTTCTTTTTCAAGTCTCGATGTCTTGTGTACAGTGTCGTCCAACTCGCAATACCATGGCGCGGGACTCACATTCTGGAATGAGTGCCCTATGGCGATGACCTTGAGTACTGTGATGTTTCCCAAGTCATGAACTACTCCTACCTCAACTCTGATCCCCTCGTAACGAGACAAGGTCTTCACGCTTTCTATGGTTGCTAGTTCTCATTTACATCCCATTTCAATGTTGAACTAATCAAGAAGCTGGAAAGGCCTGTAAATATTCAAGTGAGTTTTTGGAGTTTATGCTCAAGCATGATGATACTCACTCTGGTTTAATAGCACTTCCCGAGTTGTCGTGATCATGCAGATCCGTCCGAGTACTCGAAATACGTACGGTGTTCAGGGCTGCGGCAGGTTCGAAGTGACGCAGAGTTTCAAGAGGATGGATCCGTTGGCGACACCCTGCTTTAGCGTCGTCATTTTTTCGATGCGCTCTATTCTCTGCACTTGTATAAGAGCTAGATTCTGAGACGTAGCATGGGCTCTTCTACTCCTCATTGAGCCAATGCTTAGCATAGATTTTTGTTCTGTACGTGTTTGTTCATTTCAAAGTGAAACGCAACTGACGTTGACATTGGCAGCTGGAATGGCTTTTCGCGGAACAAAGTAAGAATCGTCATTCGATTTTCCATTCGTCTTACCCCCATGTCCACCAGAAAGAGAACCAAAACCAACAAAGAGCCTGCTGAATTGGCCAAACGAGCACGAATCGACATTGATGAGGCTTTGGCAGCATTCGAACCCAGCGAAAAGAAGGTTACACGGTCTAGTACGAGGGCCCAACAATCCGGTACAAAGGACACCAAAACGGAATCTACGAAACCCAAGCCGCTTCCTAAATCCTCCAAACCGAATGCTTCGAAACCCGTTCCACCCAAAAACGCTAGCTCCAAAACAATGCCGCCCAAGAATGGTCCATCCAAAAATCCAACTAAAACTGTTGCGACTAAAGATGCCTCGCCCCACCCAACCAAAAGCAACACTGCGGTGTCTAATGCTAAGCCCGATGCGAAAGAATTGGTTTCTTATCGGCAAAGTCTGATGGAGGGTGCCCCAGGTCCAGAAAATCTACGTAAACAAGGTAACCGTTTCCATTGCGCTATGAAATGTTCTGGCTCATATTCGTTCACACAGAACCTGTACTGAGCACGTATGAGCGGGACTTCTTGGATGACGTAGAGGGTTCCTACGGTGAGTCGGTCTATTTAATCCTTGATGACCTCTTGCTTTACATATGTTTCCTTTCAGCGGACGCTACGCGGCAAGTTATCCCTGCCCAGGGCCTCAAGAATGATGGAAATGAATCCGATGTGGAGGTCATACAAACAGACCTGGAGCTACGTTTTGAAGCTGGATCCGAAGACGAAGAGGATGGCCCGGACGAAGAGGAGCATGTAAGTTCTTTCTTTGCGCATTCTTCCTTTGCATTGACTTCCAATTTAGATGATTGTAGAAGACATTACCAGGACGAAAAAGAAGAACCATTCCGGTCGCAGGACAGGCAAAGCCAAGATTCTCCAAGTAGACTTTGAAAACCCAGAACTCGCACGTTTCGCTAAACGCTGTGCTCGAATGGGCACATGTATCATCAATATGTATCCCCACAGGGATCCCATGTTTGCCTGGAAGCTATTTTCCAAAGAACTGAACAAGCTCGCCGAAGATGGTTCTAATGAAGATCTCCTTGACAGTTTTCTGGCGCTCTCTGCTAATGGCAGAGAGAGGAAGAAACTAGTGACATTTGTGAGGATGTTATTTTTCTTTTGGCTCATGTAACTGGATAATTTTGCAGATGAATTATGGACCATCTCAAATTCGATGGGAGATTGCATTGCATATTCGCATCCGAGTCGGACAGTTTTTTGGGATCCCTGGATCCATGTCTGAAGATGCTATTGTTGAGTTGGAACATCTATTACTGTTGCTGAAAACTTATCTTTCTCATAGATCGTTGCTGTTAATTGGCTAGTGAAAAGTCGCAGCTATCATCATGGGGAAGTTGATCTTTTGGTGAGCTGTTTCACTCTTGTTCATTCACTTGTACCAAATGCTTTTCGGCAGACCCAAACCTGTGACAAGAAACCTTTTACATCGCCCTTACTTGGACTCATTCTTCGAGGATATTTTATTGACTCGAGCCCAGAGCAAGACCAAGTGCTTGTTGATTATTTGAGGCACTTGCAGCGTATTCCTGTTCGTCTCATAGCCATGATCACTGCTTTGGTAAGTGGCCTTGTTCCCATTCCAGATTGCTTTCTCATTTGCCTCTAGATTGGTCATGCTGTACAGGAGTATACACTTGGTGCTAAATCCAGGACGGATATTCCTCTTACATTTCGAAATCTTTCTCCCCAGTAAGTGCTCTCTAAGGCTAGGAACACTGTGCTGATTCCTGGAAGCTATAATCAAATTGTTGATACGCTGGTAAAGATACAAGAAGAAGCGCCAGACTATATTGAATATCTTCAAACCACACTTTATACAGAGATGATGTGAGTCTTTGCTGCGTTATTTTCTTAACTTTGTTTTGATGTATATTATAGGAATACTGGTGCTGAAGCACTTCCTATTCAGATCTATGACTATAAGCAGCTCAATGCTTTTGCTCTTGCTGAAAAGCACACGAAAGTAGGCCCAATTGCTTTCACTTCTCGTCAGACCACTTTACCGCCATTTGGTGCTGTTCAACTTCATGAAGATGAAGAAAAGGAAGAGATAGCTGGGAGGCCTGAGGTAATTATAGCAGATAGTGTTGACGATATCGAAGGAGATATGGATGGCTGATGCTTGTAATGGTCGCGCTCATCTTTTTTATATTATATACAGTATTTCTCAAATTAGTATTAAGGTTTATTGCAAATTGATGTCGGTTAAAAAAGGCTGTATTGCTGTAGCCTGAGGATTGGTGAGAGAGATGTTGTGTGTGCTCTGAGACCAATGTTCAGATCATCATGACAATTTACAGTAACCTCAGAGAGTCAGAGCCAATACAAGTAGAGCTAAAACCCTTAGGCTATCTCTGTAAAATTAAGAAAGTGTAACTTAGAATTGTTATAAAGGCTCTTAACCACTCTTGGACTGCTTTTGTGACAATTGGTATCATCTAGAAACTCTCACCAGCTGACTGCAGAATGTTCCAAATATCCAAGATTGTCTTCTGATGACTCTAAAAAATCTCTGAGATTCTTCTTGAAATCTCTGAGTCTCTTCTTGAAATCTCCCAGAGACACCTTGAGATGATAAAAGAAGTGTCAGGGTAGCTGAAGTGGTATCAAGTCTGTCTGCTAAATCTTTGAGAAAAATACTAGAATATCTGCTGACTCTTTCAGTTTCTCAAGATATAGCTCTGAACAAGTCTCAAGGTAACTTTTAATTCTCTGATGATTGTTAAGAGATCTCGTACAATCTTTGACTGATCTCTAAGGGATGTCTGAAGTAAACTTGAGGTTATTTTAAATACTTTTAGAGCATTTTCCATGAAGATTAAATTTATCTCATGCCTTGTTCAGGTTCTTTCAGTCATGTTTGACGTATATCCAGACAATTCAAAGGTGCACTCATGATTGTCTGACAATCTATCAGAAAATCTCAAACCATTCACAGCAGATATTTGAGCCCAATAGGTTACTTTTTAAACTCTCACCAACAGCTAAAATTCTGAAATACATTATTTCAAGAGAGCATTATTTTCTTAGAGTTCAATCTTTATTACTTCCATTGTGATAAATCCTTTCTGAGCATCATTTAAACTGTCTCACAATACATGTTAGTTAGTCTTCAAGCTCTATGAGTACTCTTGCATACAGTCCCATGTTATCTTTCTATCTCAGGAATTTGGGGGGTGTCTCTTGAGTGCCTAATACTTCTAGAGCTTCCAAATATTCACAAGACACAAGGGTGCTTTTGGACTCATTGAAAATGTACTAGGGTCCAGGTCAAATTTACTGATGAAAAGGCTTCCTCTTTGCCTTGGCAAGCAGACATACTTTGCATTTACCACAAAGGGCGAAGTCGGAAACCTCGAGGCTCTCGACCGTTTTCCGTTTGGCCATAAGACGGATGAGGTTGATATCAGCGTGCCCAAAACGAGTATGCCACATTTCAAGTGAGCACGGCTTAGAATGTGAGCGCCCAGAGGTAGCAAGTGCATAACTAGCATCAATCGCTTGGTAGGATCCCGAACAAGGCTGAATGGAGCCGGAGGAGGCGGAGGTGAGTGGATTGTCTAATGAGTCTACAACCTGAACCTGATATAATCCGTGACCGCCACGGTGCCCTGCTAACATTCCGTCAACTATGACTTTCCTAGAAGCAGGATCCTGAACCTCAATTTTCCCATTTCCCCAGACACCGCGGAACCCTTTCCGATCCATAGCCGGAAGCAAAAGAAGGTTCATCCCAAAGGTAGGTGTGTGCAAGGCAGGAAAACGCAGGCGGTTTACTGATCCCTCAGCAGTCTTGACAATAATCTCGGCTATCCCATAGCCTTCAATTTTGAAAGAGCCATTCGCTCCGTCTGTCGCTAACCGACCGGTATGAGTGGGAAGCGCCTGCCTGTAGCTCACAAAGCGATTTCGATCTCGGAGTGTGATGCTCCACTGTCAATAAAAGTGGGGGTACCATTTATATTGTGACTGTTGACAGAAGATACGTAGGGAGGCAAGCTACATACACCATTCTCCAACATATTCACCAGGGCAATAGCTTCTGGTTCCAATCTGGATGCAAGTACGTCAGGAAGAGAATGGTGATGCAGTGATTTGCCCATACCTTCCGGTTCGGTATTGCTGAAATCGTACAGAGCAGCAGCGGCGGTGACGGGAGTGGCAGCAACAGAGATGGCGGCAGCAGAGGCGGCTAGACTATTATCAGAAGAGGAGGTTGACACAGCAGACGGCTCCATTCCCTTCGGAGTGCGGTACCAACGAGGTGCTTTTCCTTCATTCCCCCCACCATGAGCCCAACAGTTCTTCCTCACATGGCCAGTCCTCTTGCAGTTATTGCAAACAATGGGCAATTGTGCCGAAGTCATGAGCGCATTCGGAACCGTGGTGGACTCGGCGGTGTGATCGACGGATTCCACCATCATGTCATACTCGATGAGATGTCTCTTCAGGTCAGGAAAGGGACGTGCACCGTGGTTCTGCAAAATCCAAAGATAATCTCGCGGAAGGGAGGTGAGAAAACGAGAGCGGAGATTGTCGTCAGTGATGTTGCAGCCGACATCATTCGCAGACTTTTGAAGAGCTTCTAAACTCTTGAAATAGTCCTCAAACACAGTCCCAGCGGTATACTTGCATTGCTGGATTTGTTCCGTTGCAAGCGTCTGAGCCGCAGCAGAGCTGTTCTTGTACTCCCCGGTAAGTGCATTCCACATGACGTTTGAAGTCATATCCTGAGTGACTCCGATAGAACGAGGATCTTTAATGTTCTGAAAGACAATCCCTGCAAGACGAGCATCGCGAAGCTCCCACTCCTCTGGCATAGGATTACGAGATTTAACGGGCGTAACGACAGGGACTACGTTGGGAGTGGTGGCAGCAGAAATAGGGGCTGTTATTGTACCATCAAGGTATCCGTTAAGCCCAGCGGACCTGGCGACGCTTTTGACGTGGTCCCGAAAGACGGCCCAGTTGCTGAGCCCGACAAGTTGTTTGTCCTCGGGGAACGTGATAAGGTTAGGAAGAGCGCTGGGATTGGACGACATGGCAAATTCGAGGTGGGTGTCAATCTAGGATCGTTCTCGCAATTCTGACTGCGAATCTGTTAATATAGCTAGACCCTACGTAAGTACACAACTGTAGGATAGGGTAAGTAAATAAGATAAATAGAAGTAAGGATGGATGTACCCTCAGAACGTAGATAGAGTTCTGAGGGATACAATTGCCTGATAACATATATATATATACAAAAAGGAAAAGATAGGAAGAATTATAAGGCATGTCCTACGTTACCCGCACGGAAGTATAGACGGAGGAAACGGATACTTAGCAGACAAACGGATATACTTATACCTCAGGACGACACGCCCACATGACCTACGCGCTATCCATACCTTCGGATTTGACAAGCTGTTTCAATATCTCAACCTAATCTACCATAATGGCTCAACACCTAGAATACAACCCGGTGTTATAGCCATGCACGCGGACCCAACGGACCCGACATTGGACACGGTAATCATTCTCCTTATCATCTCAACATTCCTTTTCTATTACATATTAACAATCATTCTGTCAGAAGCAGTGAGGAATCAGTTTAGGTTTCAAGTAATCATGTTGTGGCGTCCTGAAGTATTCAAGACTACTTCCGTACGGATAAGTTTCAGGTTGTTCCTTTTCTATTTATCCTATCTTCTTTTTGGTTAATCCTTATTTTCGTACTTATATATATTTACATATTATTTCTCCAATGATCCTCAGAACTCATACATTGTTCTGAGGGTGCGTCTGTTTCTTACTTTTTGGCATTTGCTCACGTACTTATATTCGTTTATAGCTTGTGTGTCACGAAACAACCTTTTATATCTATTGATTTTCCTTTTCTTTTTATTTTCCTTTTCCTTATACGCGATAAGTCACGAGGTCGTATACAATGATAGTATTTGAGTGTTCACCTCATGCCTTGATTACGCTAATCTCTCTACTTATCTATGATAGGACCTTCATTCATTTATCGTACGTCATCCATATTACATCGCTTAGTCATAAGGACTGTAGATCGCTTATTACTTACCATTGACTCGACGACTACCTTACACATGTACGACAATGCGATACTTATGCAATACGTAGGGTTAAGGGCTTAGGCGCAGCCACAGCTCAACAGTATATATAGTGGACCGTTTTAGCAGTAGTTCTTCAGCTTCGATCTCGTTTACTCTCCCGTACTCTTCTCCACAATCTATTCTCATTAGTCTTGATTTATCTGTGACACCTGACTTGACGCTTTACTGAGGGCCCTGGCTGCTATATCTCAGTAGTTGAGTACGGTCGCTAACAGAAGATCGAAGCTATCTCCTCGTCACCTGTCACAACCAGAAGCTCTATTCCCCTACCCCCCCATACACATCCCATACGTTCTACCCGTACTAGGTACTACGTAAGTCTCTAACCTTATCTACCTACATCTTCTCTACACCGGCCTTGAGTGAAGGACGGTGCTTGCTTGGACTTTATTTTCTTTCTCCTTTTTCGACAACTATCTCCTCTCGATCCGAGTAATTGCACCACTGGGTTAAACCTCTGTGTTTCCCTAACTGCTTAAAAAGGGCGCGTAACGTTGAGACCGACACGCCGTGCAGTGGTAGCTGAAAAGCAGTGATTTATACCTAATCTTCGGAGAAGGGTCACCGCGACGAGGAACGTTGGGCCATTCCGAGTTAGGGCCAGCTCGTTTTACTCAGCAAAAGAGAGTGGATAGCCGCCATTACGGACCCACAAGACCAAGGACTTTTTAAACAGCTCGTAGAGCGCGTAGCTACCGTATTCTCCCCCATCCACACTCGACCCTCCTCACCCATCATCTCTGCCTATCAAGGCGAAATCCACGCAGTTAATACCGAAACCAATCTTGACGTAAACTGGTACGATCCTGACGGACGCTGGAAACAGTGCACCAACCAACCTTGTCAGCATCGATACGAAAACAGTCTTGACAACAAGTACGACGATAAACGCTACCAACCCATCTCCAATCCCCAAACACCTCCACAATCACTCACTCCCCCCTCCCACTCTCCCGCAGAATCTCCTCCCATTCCATATATTCCTGAACCCGCTATGCCTAGTCAACCCACCCTCACTGTTCCAGACGACATCATGGCTGATACCTCAGACAATTTCCCCCGCCGAGCACTAAAGTCCCTCATAAAGGAACCGTCCGAGTTCAATGGGAACAAACGACAGTTCAAGGAGTGGCAACGCCAACTCTTTGCGTATCTCCGAGACCCTCGCAATGGAATACGCACGGATGGAGAAAAGATTGATATTGCTTTATCCTACATGCGAGGAATGAACGTTCAGGACTGGGTCCAGAACTATTACGACAACCACTTCGATGAATTAACCGAAGAATGGAACGTAAGCTGGGCGCGTTTCAAACAAGCCCTCAATGATGCCTTCCTAGACCGAGGCCGGGTCCTCATGGCACAGGAAAAACTCGAGGCGATCCAACAGGGATCGGACACTGCGGATGACTTCTTTAAGAAGTTTGAATCCCTAATCACGGAAGCCGGCTATCAAAAGGACAGCCCCTTTACCATCAGGATGATTGAAAAAGCGGTCAATCCCAGGACGATCGATCAGATCTACGGATCACGGAAGGATCGGATCGAAAAATATGACAAATACAAGGAAACCGTCATCTCGATTGACAAGATGTGGCGTAGACGCCAGGAACAGAAGAAGGGTCCACGAGGATGGAACTCTTGGATAAATCGGGATACCCCTAGATCCAATAACTCAAGGCCGAGTCCAAACACCGCGACCCAGGGGGATCGCAGGGATGGTACTGGCATGACTTTTGGAGGAGCAGGGCGTCCGATGGATCTGAGTAAGGCCAAAGCAGAAGGACGCTGCTTCAACTGCGGACAACGGGGACATATGGCACGGGATTGCCCACAACCCAAAAAATTCACAGTACGGCAAACCACGGTAACAGATCCGGAATCAAACAATCGAGGGACACCGAATAAAACAACGTTCATGGACCTTGGGAAAGATGAGCGAGCTGCGCTAGCCAAAGAATTGGGTTTTGTACTCCCTCCGCAGTAGACACAGGTTCTGTGGAGGACGTTTCGGTTATGGATACAAAGTCAGATATTTACAAAGATAGCGGTATCATATACACGATAGATACACAGCAATCCACTAAATTAACATCCAAACCGAAAGAAAACCCTGTTACCCGGCATAAGCCATGGACTCCTGAATGGATCAACCAGGTCCTAAAAGAAGCGAATATGAATAGAGCGGTGGGCCACCTGAGAGCATGGATGCCAGAGAAACGTGAAAGAGAAGCCACAGAGGAGACAGTCCGAGCGATCCGACAATTAAATCATATCGACGCCATACAAGCTGTCAAAAGCTTGAAAAGCAACAAAAGATTTGTTCGAGGAACCAAAGGACAGGATCTTAAACTTCAGGCGTTAATTGAAAACACGGAAAGCGGAACTGTAATAACGGCAAATGCATTACTAGATAGCGGCGCAACAGGTTCCTGTATCAATAAGGAATTTGTAATAAGGAATAACCTTTCTATCAAATCGCTCCCTATTAAAATGCCGGTATACAATGCTGATGGCTCATTGAACGCTGATGGATCAATCGAGGGCTTCGTCGAAGTACGAATGACAATTGGAGATCATGCCGAACGTATTGAACTAGCCGTGACCAACCTAGGAAAGATGGACATATTCCTGGGTATAGACTGGCTCCGCTTCCATAATCCCTCCATTGATTGGCCGGAATCACTCCTCACATTTGATCGTTGCCCTGACAAGTGCGGACATCATCCCTGGTGGACTCAACCTGAGGAACAAAGAATAGGCCACCTAGAAACAGGCGACCGGGTTTTTATATTCGACTGGGAAGGATATGTACACAACGCTAGTCACATCAGAGCTATATCATCCGGAAATATTGCCGAACAGTATGTTCAAGAATTCCCAGACGTCTTCAATAAAGAAGGTTTTGATGAACTACCAGAACGACGCCCATGGGACCATGCAATCGAATTAACCCCAGATTCTAAACCTGTCGACTGCAAGGTGTACCCCCTTAACCCAAAGGAACAGAAAGCCTTGGACAAGTTCCTAGAGGAGAACCTCCGTTCCGGAAGAATCAGATCATCTATGTCACCAATGGCTTCGCCTTTCTTCTTTGTAAAGAAAAAAGATGGTACTCTTCGACCAGTTCAGGACTATCGAAAGCTCAATGAAATGACGGTCAAAAATCGGTACCCGCTACCCCTGATCCAGGAACTTGTCGATAAACTCAAAGGTGCCAAAATCTTTTCCAAGATGGACATCCAATGGGGATATAATAATATCCGGATCAAAGAAGGAGACGAGTGGAAAGCAGCCTTCCGTACAAACAGAGGACTTTTTGAGCCAACAGTCATGTTCTTTGGACTCACGAATTCACCAGCAACGTTCCAGGCCTTCATGAACCATATTCTTAAACAACAGATTGACTCAGGACACGTAATTGTGTATATGGACAATATTCTAGTATTCACCGACACAGTAGACGAACACAGGGACATTGTACGACAAGTGCTCCAAATATTAAAAGAGAACGGTCTATACTTGAAACCTGAAAAATGCACATTTGAGTCACCCTATGTCGACTATTTGGGAGTAATTGTAGGAAATGGCACCATTAAAATGGATCCAAAGAAAGTGGAGGCTGTAACGGATTGGCCAACACCCCAAAAGAAGCGAGATGTTCAAGCGTTTCTGGGATTCTGCAATGTCTTCCGACGGTTCATTAAGGGATTCAGTGATGTAGCCAGACCACTCAGTTGCCTAACAGGGAACACTGAATGGACATGGAGCCTGACGGAACAAATTGCATTCGATAAGCTGAAGGCCCTTATAACCGAAGACGTAACACTTCTCATCCCACGAGACGAAGGACAGTTTCGCGTAGAAGCGGACTCCTCTGACTTTGCAAATGGCGGTGTCCTATCCCAGAAAGTCGATGGAAAATGGTTTCCAATTGCCTTCAGATCCAGATCGCTTAACGAAGTTGAACGGAATTATGAGATCTATGACAAAGAGATGATGGCAATTATGGATTCCCTTGACGAATGGCGACAATACCTCTTAGGGGCAAATGAGTCAGTAGAAATATGGACGGACCACCAGAATCTACAATACTTCAGAAAACCCCAGAAACTCAACCGGAGACAGGCTCGATGGGTCACTGAACTTGCCAAATACTCGTTTAACCTACATCACAAACCAGGAAAATCGATGGGCAAAGCTGATGCCCTGTCACGGATGACAGGTCTTGAGACAGGGGTGAATGATAACAAAGACATCGTCATGCTAAAACCGGAACTGTTTACACGGGCACTAGAACTAGGCAATCCAGAGGATGAGCTACTGAAAGAGGTTCGGGAACACAAACAGGAACAGGAATTGTCGGTCCTAGAAATGGCAAAAGCAAAAAGCGAGGAATGGGTCTCTAAGGACGATGTTTTATACTGGAAAAATCGGATTTACGTTCCAAAGAACCAGAACCTTCGGGGACGAATCATAAAAATCCACCACAACACCATTCTTGCCGGTCATCCAGGACAATACAAAACATGGGAACTCATCACACGAACCTACTGGTGGCCAAGTCTGAATCGAGACATAGCCAAATATGTACGAGGATGTGAGAGATGCCAAGCCACGAAATCACATCGAACACCACCGACAGGCTATCTCCATCCACACAGTATACCGAGCGAGCCATGGGAAGTCATTGGAACAGACTTGATTGGAGAATTACCCCAATCCGGAGGATATAACGCCATATCAGTGGTCACAGATAAATTCACCAAGCGTTTACGACTCACACCCACGCACATGAGCTTAACCTCGGAAGGCATGGCAAAGATATATTGAGATAAGATCTTTCCTTTACACGGACTCCCCAGAAAAATCATCCACGATCGAGGCCCCCAATATCACTCTCGCTTTATGAAGGAACTATATCGCCTATTGGGGATCGAATCCAATTATACAACGGCATACCATCCCCAAACAAATGGTCAATCGGAACGAAGCAATCAGGAGATAGAACACTATCTACGACTATTTGTCAACTATCATCAGACCGATTGGAATGAGTGGTTACCGCTGATGGAATTTGTATACAATGACCGGGTCCACTCCGCCACCCACGTCTCCCCTTTCTATGCCGACAATGGCCGTCACCCGTATAAAGGAACAGCCCCGAAACTACCCTCAAATAATCCAACCGCACAAGCCTTTGCAGAGCAGATGAGAAAAATACGAGAAGAAATAGGTGCAGCCCTGAAAAAGGCGGCGGAGGATATGAAGAGACATTACGACAAAGGCAGACAAAAACCCATAGAATACAAAGAGGGAAGTCTGGTCTGGCTTGAAGCCACAAATGTCACCACCGACAGACCGTCAAAAAAGATGGACGATAAACGCTTTGGCCCCTTCAAGGTCATAAAGAAAATCGGAGCCGCATCATACAAAATCGCCATCCCGAAGACCTGGAAACACATTCATAACGTCTTTAACGAAGTCCTCCTATCTCCATACCACCCCCCCGAATTCCCATCTCAGCCACGAAACACTCGACCACCCCCTGATGTTGTAGAAGGAAAGGAACCGGAGTGGGAAGTAGACAAAGTAGTCGACTCGAGGAAAGGCAAGGGCAGAAGTAACAAGTTCTTCTATAAAGTAAAGTGGAAGGGGTACGGCGCACACGAGATGACCTGGGAACCACCCTCTAACCTTACCAACGCGAAAGAAGCGGTACAGAAGTTCCACAAAAAATTCCCCGACAAACCAAAAGCACCATCTCTTTGAAAAATCGAATTCCCCATGTCTCTTT
Organism: Collybiopsis confluens; assembly: GCA_013368555.1. Lineage (NCBI taxonomy): Eukaryota > Fungi > Basidiomycota > Agaricomycetes > Agaricales > Omphalotaceae > Collybiopsis > Collybiopsis confluens. Next base: position 92,012 of record JAACJN010000121.1, on the reverse strand, counting down.
TTCCATCAAACCTATTCCGTCCCATCCCCCTACCGAACACCGAACCTGTCTCGAATGACCTTCCCACAGAAAACGTTGCAGCAAGGTTTGCACGAAACGGAGTTCGTGCCTTAAGGAGAGGGTAATGTCACGAAACAATCTTTTATATCTATTGATTTTCCTTTTCTTTTTATTTTCCTTTTCCTTATACGCGATAAGTCACGAGGTCGTATACAATGATAGTATTTGAGTGTTCACCTCATGCCTTGATTACGCTAATCTCTCTACTTATCTATGATAGGACCTTCATTCATTTATCGTACGTCATCCATATTACATTGCTTAGTCATAAGAACTGTAGATCGCTTATTACTTACCATCGACTCGACGACTACCTTACACATGTACGACAATGCAATACTTATGCGATACGTAGGGTTAAGGGCTTAGGCGCAGCCACAGCTCAACAGTATATATAGTGGACCGTTTTAGCAGTAGTTCTTCAGCTTCGATCTCATTTACTCTCCTGTACTCTTCTCCACAATCTATTCTCATTAGTCTTGATTTATCTGTGACACCTGACTTGACGCTTTACTGAGGGCCCTGGCTGCTATATCTCAGTAGTTGAGTACGGTCGCTAACATTGTGTACTTACGTAGGATATAGGTACAAGGAGAACTCATACATTGTTCTGAGGCTTGTGCACTTATGTAGGATATAGCAATCCAATTAGCAGTCAGAAGCAATAACGCGCAGTGCGTGGAATCACAACTACCACAACCCAAAACCAAAACTAAACCCAAAGACGTGTTTAGGTAAGTTAGGACGGGTTCTGCTAATGCGCAGTGTGCGTGATCTACACTAAACCACAACCAAAACAAAACAAAGACTAAATCTTAGTTAGACTTGTTTGTATGGCACCGCCGTATCAAATATTTATAAAGGGTGCAAGGGTGCGTTGTCAAAGGTTCCGCGGGTTCTTAGCTTTTTATATTTCTTTTTACAGGAGCTAGGGCTCGACTGCGTTTTATGTTTATAGTATTTATAGATGTGGGCTGACTTTTTTCTTGTGTGCTAGTGAGAACGGGAGCTAGGGCAATTGACCGTCTTGAGCTAGACTATATGTTATTACAACAGTGACAAAGGAGCAATCTTTCCTGGGCTCGTTTATAGAACTTCTTTTGACAAGGACACCGGGAGCTAGGGCAATCAACTGCGTCTGACTTCTCTATCTTATCCTCTTCGGAATAAGATGGCTACACAGGAGTTTTCTCTCTGTTTCATACGTTTCAGACACCCACTCCGGTAGAACTGAGCGTTTTGAGTGCCTCACTGGGACTTATTCTCTGGTATATAGGTTTGAGTGCCTCACTGGGACTTACTCTCTGGTATAGGTTTTGAGTGCCACACGGGGACTTATGCTCGGATATATAGGGTGAGATACAAGTCTCGGGGAAAAGTGTGAATTTGTCCGCGGGGTGTTATCTGCTGTCTAACTAGCTAAGGTAAGGTATATATGCAAAGGGAAATAACAAATATTTGATAAAGGTCCAAAATCCCAGAAAATGATGAAACACCTCAAATCTCCTGAAATACTCGGAAACTTCCTAAAACCTATTCTTCCGAAGCTGCCAACGTATGGACTAACTGTATTTTGTCTGATAGTTTGATTGGTAATTGTTGGATGAGCATATGGCGTGGATCGGTTGCAAGGCTAACTCTTTCCAATCTTTATCCAAGTCTTCCGATTGCTGGCTGAACTTCCAATAACCACTTGGCACTCCACTTTATCCAATATCCGGGTAGATCTATTCTGATCTAAATGTTTCAGAATAATCAAGTTCTGGGACGGTAGCCTGACTTCTTTCTGACTCCTCCCAAGCGTTTGTCTCGACCTCTAGTGCGAGGTCGTCTATCATTTGAGTAGCCTAACTTGTAGTCAAGACTCTCCATAGCATAGCATCACATAGGTGTATACTGTATGAGCTAGACAGGTTCATTATCATGTTTGCATAAAATACAACTGGATCCATAGGCCAATACAAAACCACTGGAGTAAGTTCTGTTCATCAGTGTTGCGATAGATCATCATGCCCTTGGTACAAAGCAAGAGGCTAGCTCGTTAGAGGGTCCTTGGTGGATATAAGGTGGGTCTACCAACTCGTAAGAGTGGGGGCCAAGTTCCTATGAGCCGTCTTTAGTTAGACAAGCATGGATCACTCTTATGACCTTAGTGATACCAGTCAGATACGTGATCCAACTTCGGTAATCTGCATGCATAGCAGTCTAGCTTGTTAGCTGACAACTTGGGCTGGTCTTAGCTCTCTAGTATATATTCCTACTTTGGAATTCAGTACTTTGAACAATTCTACTGATGAACGCAAAATATTTGCATCATCTCCCCCAAACTAAAGATCTAGACCGTCCTCGGTCATAGTCTAGCTCGTTAAGGTTCACGTAGTTGTTCTCCGGCCTTCATGACAGTGCAACACTGGTGTTCATCTACTTCTCCCGTGTTATTCCATACTAGTCAATGAGAACTAGTTTGCCTATTTAGCATTTTTGACTCTTTGATGCCAACGTCGGCATCGATCAAAGCGGGAATTCATCAATAATGATTAAATAGAGTTCGTTCTACTTTGCCTAAGTCCAGTTTTCAAATCTGGACACGCCACAGTGCATACTTTTTCTTATTTCTCTTTTGTTGTAGTCGCTCGGTCTGTACTTCTTTCTTTGTCGTGACAACAGTACTTACATCATTTTTCTCACACTCTATTCATTTATCCCACGCGACTTTTCCTCCGTTATCATATGACTGTGTTCGTTACTCATACTTCTTCGACTCATTGCTCCATATCCATTTCACAATTGCCTACTACCTCCTTATCTTCTTATTGTCTTTCTTCCTTATTGTTATACTTCACTCCCATTTGTCACTGTTATTCTTTCACCTCCCTCTCTCACAACTGTCGTACACTTATTGTCTTTGATACCCACTTTCTCTCGCACTGTCGTTCCTTCCTCTCGCGCTATTATCTTTTGACCTCCTTGTTGTTCTTTCTCTCTTATTGTCACCATACGTATATAAGGACTGTAGATAGCACCTAGTTCCCTATCTCGACCTCTTGGTCATTGGGAACTAGGTTCGTGTTGTACCTCTCTGTATATTCCAAATACTAACTTGGTCATTGGGAACTAGACATCCTTTGAGCCCTTGTGATTGGCCCTTTGTGCTATCACTGTTGTTGAGATCACTTATCCTTCCACCACCCTTGTACGCTGCGCTTAAGTTTGGACTCCGTCGTCTTTGAAGCTTGCCGGCTACTCAGTCAGTGCCTGTGCTTGTGCTTGTGCTCTCCCTTGTGCTTCCCTCGTCCCGGTCATTCCGGTCCTTGTCGCAACACCTCGCAATGAAATACGCACCGATGGAGAAAAAATTGATATTGCTCTATCATACATGCAAGGAATGAACGTTCAGGACTGGGTCCAGAACTATTACAATAACCACTTCGATGAATTACTCGAAGAATGGAACGTAACCTGGGTCCTGTTCAAACAGGCCCTCAATGATGCCTTCTTAGACCGAGGCCGAGTCCTCATGGCACAAGAAAAACTCGAGGCAATCCAACAGGGATCGGATACTGTGGACGACTTCTTTGAGAAGTTTGAATCCCTAATCACGGAAGCCGGCTATCAAAAGGACAGCCCCTTCATCATCAGGATGATTGAAAAAGCGGTCAATCCCAGAACAATCGATCAGATTTACGGGTCACGTAAAGATCGGATAGAAAACTATGCCGAATACAAGGAGACCATTATCTCGATCGATGAAATGTGGCGTAGACGCCAAGAACAGAAGAGGGGACCACAAGGATGGAACTCCTGGGCCAATCGAGATGCCCCTAGACCCAATAGTTTGAAACCAAGTGCAACCACCGCGACCCAGGGGGATTGCAAGGATGGTACCAGCATGACTTTTGGAGGAGCGGGACATCCAATGGATCTGAGTAAAGCCAAAGCAGAAAAACGCTGCTTTAACTGTGGACAACAAGGACACATGATACGGGATTGCCCACAACCCAAAAAGTTCACAGTACGGCAAACCGTGATGACAGATCCGGAGTCGAATGATCGAGGGGCACCGAGTAAAACAACAACGGTCAGACAAGCGTTCATGGACCTGGGAAAAGAAGAGCGAGCAGCGCTTGCTATGGAATTGGGTTTTGTAATCCCTCCGCAGTAGACACAGGTTCTGTGGAGGACGTTTCGGTCATGGATACAAGTTCAAATATTTACAAAGATAGCAGTATCATACACACAATAGATACAAAGCAATCCACTAAATTAACATCCAAACCAAAAGAAAACCCTGTTACCCAACATAAGCCATGGACCCCTGAATGGGTCAATCAGGTTCTAAAAGAAGCCAATATGAGCAGAGCAGTGGGCCATCTGAGAGCATGGATGCCAGAAAAATGCAAAAGGGAAGCCACAGAGGAAACAGTCCTAGCAATCCGACAACTGAATCACATTGACGCCGTACAAGCTGTCAAAAGCTTGAAAAGCAACAAAAGATTTGTTCGAGGAACCAAAGGGCAGGATCTTAAGCTTCAGACATCGATTGAAAATCTGGAAAGCGGAACGGCAATAATGGCAAACGCACTACTAGATAGTGGAGCAACAGGATCATGCATCAATAAGGAATTCGTAATAAAGAATAACCTTTCCATAAAATCGCTCCCTATTAAAATGCCAGTATACAACGCTGATGGTTCATTGAACACTGATGGATCAATCAAAGGCTTTGTTGAAGTAAGAATGACAATTGGTGACCATGCCAAACGTATTGAGCTAGCCGTAACCAACCTGGGAAAAATGGACATATTCTTAGGGATAGACTGGCTCCGTTTTCACAATCCCTCCATCGACTGGCCAGAAGCACTCCTCACATTTGATCGTTGCCCTGACAAGTGCGGACATCACCCCTGGTGGACTCAACCTGAGGAACAAAGAATAGGTCACCTGGAGATAGGTGATTGGGTCTTCATATTTGACTGGGAAGGATATGTACACAGCGCTAGTCACATCAGAGCTGTATCATCCGGAAATATTACCGAGCAATACGTTCAAGAATTCCCAGACGTCTTCAATAAAGAAGGTTTTGATGAACTACCAGAGCGACGCCCGTGGGACCATGCCATAGAATTGACCCCAGACTCCAAACCGGTTGACTGCCAAGTGTACCCTCTTAATCCAAAGGAACAGAAAGCTTTAGACGGGTTCCTAGAGGAAAACCTTTGTTCTGGAAGAATCAGATCATCTATGTCACCAATGGCTTCACCCTTCTTTTTTGTAAAGAAAAAAGATGGCACCCTTCGCCCAGTCCAGGACTATCGAAAGCTCAATGAAATGACAGTCAAAAATTGGTATCCGCTACCCTTGATCCAGGAACTTGTCGATAAAATCAAAGGTGCCAAAATCTTTTCCAAAATGGACATCCGATGGGGATATAATAATATCCGGATTAAAGAAGGAGACGAGTGGAAATCAGCCTTCCGTACAAACAGAGGACTTTTTGAGCCAACAGTCATGTTCTTCGGACTCACAAATTCACCAGCAACCTTCCAGGCCTTCAAGAACCATATTCTCAAGCGACAGATTGACGCAGGGCATGTGATCCTGTACATGGACAATATTCTAGTATTCACCAACACAGTGGACAAGCACAGGAACATTGTACGACAACTTGTGCTACAGATACTAAAAGAAAACGGCCTATACTTAAAACCCGAGAAATGCACGTTCAAATCACCCTATGTCGACTATCTAGGAGTAATTGTGGGAAATGGCACTATCAAAATGGATCCAAAGAAAGTAGAAGCCGTGACGGACTGGCCAATGCCCCAAAAGAAACGTGACGTTCAAGCGTTTCTGGGATTTTGCAACTTCTTCCGATGTTTCATCAAAGGATTCAGTGGTGTAGCCAGACCGCTGAGTCGCCTAACGGGGAACACCAAATGGTCATGGGACATAACAGAACAAATGGCGTTTGATAAGCTGAAGGCTCTTATAACCGAAGATGTGACACTCCTCATTCCACGAGATGAAGGACAGTTTTGTGTAGAAGCGGACTCCTCTGATTTTGCCAATGGCGGTGTACTATCCCAGAAAGCCAATGGAAAATGGTTCCCAGTCGCCTTCAGATTTAGATCACTTAACAAAGTTGAACAAAATTACAAGATCTATGACAAAGAAATGATGGCAATTATGGATTCACTTGACGGATGGAGACAATACCTCCTTGGGGCAAACGAGTCGGTAGAGATATGAACAGACCACCAGAATCTCCAATACTTCAGAAAACCCCAGAAACTCAACCGGAGACAGGCTTGATGGGTCACAGAGCTTGCCGAATACTCATTTAACCTACATCATACACCCGGAAAATCGATGGGCAAAGCTGATGCCCTGTCATGGATGACAGGTCTTGAGACAGGGGTGAATGACAACAAAGACATCGTCATGCTGAAACCGGAACTGTTTACGCGAGCACTAGAGTTAGGCAATCCGGAGGATGAGTTACTGAAAGAGGTTTGGGAACACAAACAGGAACAGGAATTGTCAGTTCTAGAAATGGCAAAGGCAAAAAGCGAGGAATGGGTTTCTAAAGATGATGTTCTATATTGGAAAAATCGGATTTACGTTCCAAAAAACCAGAACCTTTGGGGACGAATTATAAAAATCCACCACAATACCATTCTTGCCGGACACCTAGGACAATACAAAACATGGGAACTCATCACACGAACCTACTGGTGGCTAAGTCTGAATTGAGATATAGCCAGATACGTACGAGGATGCGAGAGATGCCAAGCCACTAAATCACATCGAACACCACCAACAGGCTATCTCCACCCACACAGTGTACCAAGCAAACCATGGGAAGTTATTGGAACGGACTTGATTGGAGAATTACCCCAATCCGGAGGATATAACACCATATCAGTGGTTACGGATAAATTCACCAAGCGTTTACGGCTTACACCCACACACATGAGCTTAACTTCAGAAGGGATGGCAAAGATATATCAAGACAAGATCTTCCCTCTACATGGACTCCCCAGAAAAATCATCCATGATCGAGGCCCCCAATATCATTCTCGCTTTATGAAGGAGCTCTACCGCCTATTGGGTATTGAGTCCAATTATACAACGGCATATCATCCCCAGACGAACGGTCAATCAGAATGCAGTAACCAGGAGATAGAACATTACCTACGACTATTTGTTAACTATCACCAAACTGATTGGAACGAGTGGCTACCGCTAATGGAATTTGTATACAATGATCAAGTCCACTCTGCCACCCATGTCTCCCCTTTCTATGCCAACAATGGTTGACACCCATACAAAGGAACAGCCCCAAAACTACCCTCAAATAACCCAACCGCACAAGCCTTTGCAGACCAGATGGGGAAAATACGGGAAGAAATAGGTGCAGCCCTGAAAAAAGCGGCGGAGGACATGAAGAGACACTACGACAAAGGCAGACAAAAACCCATAGAATACAAGGAGGGAAATCTAGTCTGGCTTGAGGCCACAAACGTTACCACCGACAGACCGTCAAAGAAGATGGACGATAAACGCTTTGGTCCCTTCAAAGTCATAAAGAAAATCGGAGCCGCATCCTACAAAATTGCCATCCCCAGCACCTGGAAACATATTCACAATGTCTTTAACAAAGTCCTCCTCTCTCCGTACCACCCTCCAGAATTCCCATCCCAACCACGAAATACTCAACCACCCCCTGACGTAGTGGAAGGAAAGGAACCGGAATGGGAAGTAGACAAAGTAGTTGACTCAAGAAACGGCAAGGGCAGGAGTAAGAAGTTGACTCAAGAAACGGCAAGGGCAGGAGTAAGAAGTTCTTCTATAAAGTCAAATGGAAGGGGTACGGCGCACACAAAATGACCTAGGAACCATCTTCCAACCTCACCAATGCCAAAGAAGCGGTACAGAAGTTCCACAAAAAATTCCCCAACAAACCAAAGGCACCATCTCTTTGAAAAATTGAGTGTCCCATATCCCTTTTTCCATCCCATCTATTCCATCCAATTCCCCAACCAAACACCGAACCTGTTGCAGATCATCTCCCCACAGAGAACGTTGCAGCAAGGTTTGCACAAAACGGAGTTTGTGCCTTAAGAAGAGGGTAATGTTACGAAACAACCTTTTTATATTTATTGATTTCCTTTTTCTTTTATTTTCCTTTTCCTTATACGCGATAAGTCACGAGGTCGTATACAATGATAGTATTTGACTGTTCACCTCATGTCTTGATTACGCTAATCTCCTTACTTATCTATGATAGGAACTCCATTTATCTGTCGTACGTCATCCGTATTACATCACTTAGTCATAGGGATTATAGATCGCTTATTACTTACCATTGACACGACGACTACTTTACACATGTATGACGATGCGATACTTATGCGATACATAGGGTCAAGGGCTTAGGCGCAGCCACAGCTCAACAGTATAAATAGTGGACTGTCTTACCAGTAGTTTCCTCAGCTTTGATCTCATTTATTCTCCTGTACTCTCTCCTCTTGCAATCAATCCTCACTAGTCTTGATTCTCTGTGACACCTGACTTGACGCTTTACTGAGGGCCCTGGCTGCTATATCTCAGTAGTTGAGTATGGTCGCTAACAATACCGTTCTTGACGTCTCCATACTGCAGGGAATTGCGCCTTCAAAATTCCATTCATCCGCGGAGCAACGTAGGTGGAGATTAAGGTCAACAACTGACATACGAGAGAGCGGACCTGAGCGTTCTGCAGAGCCCAAGTCTCCCCTGTGACACGTGGCTCAACGTTGAACTTTTCCCATATGCCGAGGTGGATTGAGCGGGTACTGGAACGATTGTCACGTTGAGTGGACAAGCTGCTGAATCTAACACCAGCAGCAAATATAGACTTGACTATTCTTTGTATTTCTAAACATTCTTTGGGGAGAACAATGTTGACAAAGCGGTCAAGAACTGGGACATTGGTGATCCGTAAGTCATTTGTTAAGCCCATGGTGAATGCATGAAGTTGACCGTGAGGGGGAGCGTGAACAAGATTTGTATTGCCAGCTGGGAAGTCTTGGCTGACTCTATCAAGCAAAAGCCGGCCATTTGACTTCATTCCAAGGTAGCGGCCAGGCGCTTGATGGAGAAAGATGTTATGTGTAGCTGACAGAGATGAGCGTTCTAAGTGTGGACTCGGAGGAACTCCAGAGACACTTACTGGCCATCTTTGTTCCCTGTTTCTCCGAACGAGCACAAATTGCTCTCTCACTCCAGGGCCCCCGTCGGGTCTGCTTTCAATGTAGGTCTGCAGGCATATCAGTGGTAGTAGCAGGTAAAGGGCAAAAGTAGAATCAGGGCTAGGGGGACAAACCGCAAGCACTTTTATATGTTTGTTCAGTGCTGAGTGGCCCAAATAGTGAATTGGCAACAATGGGCGTCATGTTCCGGCATGCCTTTTGTTTGACAAATACCCAAGACAACAAACAGTATTGTTAGGTCAAGACTGATTCAGTATATAAAGAGCGTACCTTGCTAGAGCAATAGTTGTTGGCAAAGCGGATGGCCCCCGCACCCAACCTGGCCAACATATTTGTTGAAGCGGGCTGCCCCTGCACCAAATATGGCCTATAGAGAACCCTTGGACCTTGACCTCAGTGGGAGAAGCAGAATGATCTTGCGCCCCACAATGTTCTTGTTGTTTTTTGAGGTCTTGCAGATTAATTGAGCGGAATGTTGCCGCTCCCGATGCTTTGTTGATCCCTGTCTGTTATTCAGTGTAGGTGGGGCAGACACATGCTAGTTGTATGCAGGAACTGAACGCAAAGGAAGAATGCGGCAGCTGTGATGATTTCATTGCGCGCCCCAAGTAAAGTGGATTTGGGTATACAAGCAAGATATTGAAGTAGCTATTTCCAGTCAAACAGGGCGCATACGCAGAGTCAAGCCGGTCTGGGTAGAAAGAAAATCTATCGCAAAGATCAATATTGCTCCAGAAAGAGCAGAGTAATGACGGACCTAGATGAGGTTTTACCGTGTACTCTCTGGTCACCGCTGCAGCGTTGATGGCTGCCAGCTCTTTGTCGCTCATGCGAAGATTGTTCACCGTTTTGAATTTGTCGTAGGCAGAAGGCGTTCCGAGCGTTTACCATTTTGAATTTGTCGCAGGCAGAAGGCGTTCCAAGCGTCTACCATTTTGAATTTGTCGTAGGCGGAAGGCGTTCCGAGCGTTTACCATTTTGAATTTGTCGTAGGCAAAAGGCGTTCCGAGCGTTTACAGTTCAAGATTACGAAAAGTCGACAATAGATGTCAATCAAATAGGAAGAAGCAAGCGTTATCTGAAATGGCATTGTGTTCCCACATTTATACACCTTAAATTTCCCGATAGTCCAAGGCGAGTTTGGTCAGACCGAGTAAGCCGCCGTGGATGTCTGAATTGTCTGTCGCTTCCAGTAAAATCACCTGCTCATTTGAACGTGGTAAGAAGCCATTCAAAAAAAGGGTCCGCAGTACAAACATATCTTTGAATAGCATCAAATCCAAGGTCGTCCATATCAATGAGACAGATGTGACGGAGAGATTGCACGCCCAGCCGTCGCATTGAGATACCCCCGTGCCTCAATGTTACATTCAGGAGATGATCCAGAAGATATGATTGATATTCTTGGTACCTAAAGCCGTTCAGTGATAAGATCCTTCTCATCCTAAAATTGATCTGCCACCTGTGGAGCCGCCACAAGAAAAGCATTCCGTCGAATGCCCACAGCGTAGAAGTCTGCCTTCCGTAAAATTTCAATGCCATGAGGGAATAAACTCTATTCCGTGACTTGAGTAAAAAGAAGACCAAGGAAAAATGTCTCACCGTTCTTCCAACAAATTCTTGAAAGCCTGCACTGGCTGCTCTTCTGATTTGAACTTCGCGGTCATATAGAGAAACAATAACCAAATGACGTGCTAGATCTTCTGCAAAAGGCGCAAGCAATGCGGGATCCTGGGAGCGTGCTAAAGCCCACAATACATATGCGCTGGCATCTTGTACATTTGATCCAACAGAATGAGCACTTTTCCTTACATCAAAATAAAGGGACTGAGGGAAGGGATGAGAGGAATTGATACTTGTAGTGTATGCAAGACATACTTTCAATAACAAATCAACAAGTTCCTTTAATCTTTCTGCAGACATGATCCCTCTGCTGGTCATCTTGGCATATGCCAGGCAAGCTCCATGCCAGGTAGCCTCTGCTATGGCAGGAATATTGTAAAGACTTGCGGCAGTTACAGAATGGATGGCAAAATGGCCCAAAACTGTTCCTAAAACTTGGTCCGCTAGATCTAGGGGCAGACGTTTGGCTATTCTTGTAATGCCTTTGGCAGCAGACCAGCGTACAAGCGTGTCCTAAAAACAAAAGCTTTCAGCAAATTTGAATTGTGTATTCGAAGCCAGTTTACGTTGTCTTGCAAAGCAGTAAACAGCTGATCCAAAACTGTTTCTACCGCTTCAGGGACATCCACGTCCTCTTCATCAAGCTGGTAATGCTCATTGTTTTCGCCAGTCTGGAGATGTCCTAAAAAACGCTCGCACTCTCAAGTCAAGACAAACAGAAGTGAGCGCGTACTTTTAGCTCAACAGGCCCCAACTTTCCCGGGAAGTAGTCGCAGGGCTATTCTTAAGATCAATTTTGTTTTGAATTTTTGTACGATGGTGTTAGCAATTAGGATTTCCTTGGTATCTACAGCTTCAGCGGCAAGCGCAATGAAATCGGAGGCTCTGGACTGGAAAAGCTCGAGGGGACCTGATTTTCCGAGCTCGCACAGTACATGGAGGATTCCTATTGCCTGGAGTCCTTGGTCAAGCAAATATCACACAGAAATACAGTTTCATTGACAAACCGTGAACAGATTTGGTGATTTGGCCAGGGTAGCAAGTTGTACTCCACCGTAGGAATCCGTCCAATTGTTTTGATGTATCCTGTCTGTACTGGGGTGAGATGCAACAGATCCGTTCACAGAAGCAGGCCTACCTCACATAGAAGTGCAAGAGAACAATGGCAGCACTCTCATGCTCTAAACCAGCATTTGGAAGGTATCGCTTTGTGATATTTTTGATAACATTTGCTGTGTGACCGTTTTTGCCCTCATTGAATTGGGATAAATCAAAGGGTAGCATGCAGACAAGTGAGAGCCATAGCAGCATGACATAGCGCAAAGCCCAATGTTTCAAATCATAAGCACAGCTATCTTCAGCATCGAGATACCTGAGCACGATGCCTAGATCCGCAACTTGGTGAGGGAAAAAACTGACTGCGTTGTTCTCAGCAGGCGATCATAGGACGAGTTTGAAATTCACGAACCAATGGACTTGTATCCACAAAATTTTGTGTAAGTGTACAGAATCATTGAAAGGTGCCACACTTGATTCACAATGCAATGAAAGAAAGTAGATTGCATGGGATTTCAATGACTGGAGTAACAAGTTCCTCCAACAGAGGGTCAAGAACATAGGACTGCTCCTAATATTCATCTAGCTAACTGGGATATCATGGAAATTCCAGGATCTGAAGCGGATGGTACACACAATATTTACTAGCTTTTGAAACAGCGCATGCTCCTCTGCTTGATTGAATGGGGGCGATGAAATTGGAAGGACTAAAAGGAAGTCATACGGTACATACATGGTAATCTTGAACTAGGGCTCAGCCTGCTTGAGGTGGGCCGAGCCAGATTTGGCGTTCCTGGTGGAGAATGTCGAGTCGGATATCCCGTTGAGTGTCGAACTCCATTTGCAGCGTCTCTGTAGAGCTGGTAGATTCCATATTCTGCAGGAAACTGGTGCTCTGCCTGCAAAACAGTTTATTCTCAGAGTTGATTGTGCTCCTGCAGTTGGTCCAAGGCTGTTTGAAGTCATGGCTGCTGCCTAGCAGTAAGTGTCAAAGAAGCACAAACAAGTCAATGTCTGCGTAAAGATGGGGGTGGGTTTTTGGAAAGGTTTGGAGGGCAATGAGGAAGCATTCAAGCAGCTGCGATGGTTCAAGAGCAAGCCACGAACACGGTGGCTGTGCAGTCTCACATTGTTCAATCAAGTTTAATTATACGCAAATTGGTTCACCTCTGCAGGTTATATACAGTAGATCAGCATGTAAAGAGCAAAGTAACAAACAGTACAACAGAGACCTGAAAGCAAAGCAAAGCAAGGGGAGATTCAAAGTCAAGTGACAGTCTTCAACTGTGCACGAGTTTTTCGGATTGGCAGGGTAGTTGTCTGAGGTGCTTCTTGCGCATGCTCATTTACAACAGATGGGGCACTACCGCGTTTAGCACTGCGTCCACCACGTCCACCACGTCCACCACGTCCACCACGTCCACCACCTCTTTGAGATTCAGTTGAATCCCCGGCCACGACATCTGGAAAAACCGCCACACCCAGGGTTGATCTCATGTCCCCAGGTAATGCATCATAATCCCTGAGCAACCTAAACTGCTCCTGAGTCTTTGGATATTCCTGGCTCCTCTGAAATATGTTTTCAACCCTGAGTTCTTGGAGGCTTTGGAGGCTTTCAAGCCCTTCCAGACTCTCTCAGACTTCTTTAGGCTCTCTTGAAGCTTAAGGGAGGGCGTGTGGGCCTTGAACAATGTTGGACAGGTATGTACTACAGCAATACGGAACTTAGCAAAGTGTTGAACCGGGCCGGCAGCAACCGCCGGCACCCTACTATCGCCTTTCTATCTTATTGTATGAGAAGCCAGCTTTGCTGGCATCTCTTGGACTCAGCAGCGGAGAGAAAATTTGTGAATAAGGGCAATCTAAATTCAATGTATGAATACAAAAACTGAAGCACAGGTACTATTGGTAATTGATTGCAGAAGGGAAAAACGAGACGTTATTCTCCACCCTTTAAGAATTTCTGCTGATGCCAAGACCAAGCTGCGAAAAACATCTCTACTGCACAGACGGGCTGCGTTGCAGGTTGATTAGCATAATAAAGAAGAGAATAATTTGCAAACACTCACTTGCGAGTCTCAAGGTGCAATGTCGTGACAACGGTACTTACATCATTTTTCTCACACTCTATTCATTTATCCCACGCCACCTTTCTGCCTTTATCATATGATCGTGTTCGTTACTCATACTCCTTCGACTCATCGCTCTATTTCCATTTCACAATCGTGTACTGCCTCCTTTTCTTCTTATTGTCTTTTCTCCTTATTGTTACACTTCACTCCCATTCGTCGCTATTATTCTTTCACCTCCCTCTCTCACAACTGTCGCACACCTATTGTCTTTGATACCTACTTTCTCTCGCGCTGTTGTTCCTTTCTCTTGCGCTATTATCTTTTGACCTCCTTGTTGTTCTTTCTCTCTTATTGTTACCATACGTATATAAGGACTGTAGATAGCTCCCTAGTTCCCTATCTCAACCTCTTGGTCATTGGGAACTAGGTTCGTGTTGTATCTCTCTCTGTATACTCCAATACTAACTTGGTCATTGGGAACTAGCTGTCCTCTGAGCCCTTGTGATTGGCCCTTCGTGCTATCACTGTTGTTGAGATCATTCATCCTTCATCACCCTTGTACGCTGCGCTGAAGTTCGGACTCCGTCGTCTTTGAAGCTTGCCGGCTACTTGGTCTGTGTTTTGTGCTTTGTGCTTGTGCTTGTGCTTGTGCTTCCTCTCGTGCTCCCGCGTTCCGGTCGTTCCGATCCTCCTCGCGACATTAGGTCGAGATCTCTTGCTGCGCCGATAGCCTAGTCTCAGGTTGTCCCCGCAGAAAGTCTTACCATCACGTCTTCCTACTCGGCACACGTCTCCGACTCTGAAGATCCCGAATACGACTGCACCGATTTAGCCCACGCTTGGGACACTGTTGATAAAACTTACGTCCATCAAAGAGTAGCTGATACACCATCCGCGTGGTTTGATTGCCACAACCAACCCTGCCCTAACGCTACCGAATCACATTCTATCCAAACCGAACGCCGTACAGGCAGAAGCAGACGCCTGTTGATTCCGCTATTGCAAATAGAAACATTTGAACAGAACCCATCTACATTGAGCTTACCTATCACCGCACCTCCTCCCCGTTTCGGAAGAACCTCGAACCCAACCAGTTCCCAAGCTTCCCCGCACTCATTGCACCATTCCGACGTCGTCCAGTGGACACAGACATTGTTATCTCCGCAGTAGGACAAGCTTTGATCCCTACTAGAGCTGAATCAGTACCCGAGCCAATCAGAGTTGATACTCCCCCTAACCCTTCTATCCAACCCGATCCCGAAATGGCACAAATCTCCGGACAAGATGTCCTTCGTGCAATAAACGATCTAGCCGCCAATCAGGCAGCATTGCAACAAGTGGTGACAGATGTGGTCACCAGCATGAACAATAACAAAGGGATCAGCAAACCTCATAACTATAATGGAATAGGCAGCGAAGACGCACGCCACTTCCTTGCTGCATTCGAAGTCTGGGCACAGGGTGTCCCCAATCTTAGATCTTTGACTGGAAACAAACCGGTCAAATCTGCCATTTCATTCCTTGAAGGAGATGCCGCTATCTGGGCCACCCCCATCGCAGAAAACATCAGCGCACACACCTCTAACAACAATGTTCCCCTTACGTACCCCGATTGGGCAGATTTCAGAGCTGCCTTTACCGCTCGCTTTGAGACAGCAGATCCGGTCACAGATGCAAAAAACATGTTAAAGGCTCTTTATCAGGGAAAGAATTCTGTAGCCGCCTACGCCGCCACCTTTAAACAGTATTCCGAGCGCACTGGATACTCTGACACCGATCTACGGGACAAATTCTATGAACACCTGACAGACAGGGTCAAAGATGGCTTGGTACACTCTCAGGCCAACACCTCCTTGCTGGCCAATCTCATCACCGAAGCTACCAGAATTGATAATCGGATAAATGAACGGTTCAGGCAGAAGACGCCCTTCAAAGCAGTCACTCCTGCCACTCATAGCCTCCAACCAATTAACGCCCCCTTCATCGCTCATCGAGACCCAAACGCCATGGATGTAGATGCCACCCGCACGGTGACGGGTAAGAGTTCAGATGACTATCGAAGATTCATGACGGGAAAGTGTTACGGATGTGGATCGAGGAATCACCGTAAGGCAGATGGACATCATGAGCGAGATGTCTGTGAGCACTGTGGGCTCACTGGACACTTGGCAAGTGTCTGCCGTTGTAAGTATCTAGGTTTGACAGGACGTGCTGCCCCTCGCAACATTTCGGCCACTTCTATCACGGAACCCTCCACTTCCACCATCGCGGCAGCTCCGTCTGTCTCCGTCACACCGGATCTTGCCCAAGTCCTTCAACAACTTGCTGCCAATCAACAGATGTTAGCAACCCAGATTGCCGAATTGCGCCAGAATTTTTAAAGTGGGAACCCGCCACGGCTGCCGCCTGGTTCCCCGAATTGTACTCTTATAAATCGTCTTCCATTTATGCATCTATCTCCTCCTGTACTATCAGTTCGGTTCAATCTAGCGATGTTTCTCATTTTCGCATACCGATTAAGTTACAAGGGAGATTCAAGAGTACAAAAAGCGCAGCAATGATAGACTCTGGTGCAACAGGTCTATTTCTTCATCAACGGTTTGTAAACCAGCATCATATCCTCACTCGACCTCTTCTCCATCCAATCACTCTCTACAACATTGACGGGACTCCTAACACTGCTGGAAAAATTACACACTCGGCTCGTTTACTTTCCACTATCGATCAAAACTCACCCCAACTCCTCGAGTATCTAGTCACCAATCTAGGAACGGAAGATGTCATACTAGGCCTCCCCTGGCTTCGAAGGGTCAACCCTAACATAGATTGGAAACAGGGACGACTTGCGATTACCACCCCTACTCCTCCTCGCATGACAATTACAGATGAACCTGAAACTCGAGAATCTAATGTTGGAGGAACCACAATCGACAGAATTCTGGAACCTAACCCCGAATACATTCCGTTACCAGAGGAAGAAGAGCTCCCGAGTCAGGAAGTATTCGATGTCGAAGCCCCTTTATGTCGATTAAATGGGAATCGCAAGCGAAGAAGGGCCCTCCTTCGTGCCGGAATTCTAGATCACGCAGCGGAAGAACTGTGGTGCGCCGCAGGGTATACTTACTCCCAAAAACTGGCAGAAGCAGCGAACAAGGACAAACCAACAAAAACCTTTGAAGAACTCGTTCCCGCTGAATACCGTCGCCACACCAAAGTCTTCTCCAAAAAGGAATCTGAACGCCTACCCGCACACAAACCTTGGGATCACGCAATTGACCTCAAACCGGACGCCTCCGAAACTCTACGTACGAAAATCTATCCAATGTCTCTTAACGAACAGGAGGAAGTGGACAAATTTCTAAAAGAAAACTTACGAAAAGGGTACATTCGACCTTCTAAATCCCCTCTGGCCTCTCCAGTGTTCTTTGTCAAAAAGAAAGACGGAAAATTACGCTTTGTCCAGGACTATCGAAGACTCAACGAATACACCATTAAAAATCGATATCCCCTTCCTCTGATTTCCGACATCATCAGCTGCCTCCGAAAATCCAAAATCTTCACCAAGTTTGATGTACGATGGGGTTACAACAACGTTAGGATCAAGGATGGACATGAATGGAAAGCAGCATTCGCCACTAATCGTGGGCTCTTCGAACCACTAGTAATGTTCTTTGGACTAACAAACTCCCCCGCTACGTTCCAAGCCCTCATGAACTCTATCTTCACTGATCTGATTGCTGCTGGAAAGGTCGCTGTCTACCTCGACAACATTCTCATCTTTACAGAAACCCTGACGGAGCATCGGTCTATTGTACAGCAGTCAAAAATTGGCCCACACCTTCCTCGCTACGTGATTTACGAGGTTTCCTTGGATTTGCTAACTTCTATCGGAGGTTCATCGAAGGTTTTGCAAAAAAGGCCCGACCACTCAACAATCTCACTCGGAAAGACATCAAATGGAACTGGGGAACCCAGCAACAAGAGGCGTTTCAGTCACTTAAGGACACCTTCACCGCTTCCCCAATTCTTGTCTTATGGGATCCCAACAGACCAACCAGAATTGAAGTTGACGCCTCGGGATTTGCCACCGGAGGGACTCTATTACAGATGCAGGATGACGGGCAATGGCACCCAGTGGCATTCCGGTCAGCCTCTATGGACCCAGCCGAGCAAAATTATGAGATTTACGATCGAGAAATGTTGGCCATCATTGAAGCGCTAAAAGACTGGCAAAACTTCTTAGAAGGACTACCGGAAGCATTCGAAATCATCACCGACCATCAGAACCTAGAATTCTGGAGAACAGCACAAGACCTTAGTCGAAGACAGGCTCGCTGGGCCTTGTGGCTGTCTCGGTTTGATTTCCGTCTTAAACACCGTCCTGGAAAATCAAACACCCAAGCTGACGCTCTATCTCGTATGTCCCAATTCCAGGTATCCGATGCCGACGATAATCAGGAACAAATTGTCCTCCACCCTGAACACTTCATTAATGCCGCCACCGCTGTCCTATTCCATAATCCCCTCTACGACCAAATTTGCAGTGCCAGTGAACGAGAAGCTGAGGTACTCGAAGGATTGAAATAGATTAAAGGCCCCCAGAAACTAGTTGGCGGACTACCAGAATGGAGAGAAGAAAACGGTCTAGTCTTCTATCGAAACAAAGTGTACGTACCACCAAATCCTGAATTACGAAAGGCAGTGCTGATCCAATGTCATGATGCCCCAACTGCTGGACATCCGGGTCAGCACGGAACCTTGGAACTGGTGAACAGGGAATTCTGGTGGCCTGGAATGCGTTCCTTTGTGGACAAATACGTCGACGGCTGTGATCCATGCCAACAAAAACGCCTAAACCCCCATTATTCTTCATCTCTCCAACCTCTCCCCGTTCCCAGTGGTCCTTGGGAAGACATTGGCGTCGATCTCATTGGAGAACTACCTATGACGCAGGACGGACCCAACGCAGTCATCACGTTTGTTGACCATTACACCAAAATGATCCACTGCCTCCCCACAACCACCGAAATCACTGCTGAAGGAGTTGCCGACTTCTACTATCGAGAAATCTTTCGACTCCATGGACTCCCTAGACAATTCCTCTCAGATCGTGGCCCTCAGTTTGCTGCTGAAGTGATGCGCCACCTCCTAAAGCTACTTGGCGTTGAATCTGCCCTCACTACAGCATACCACCCAGAAACCAATGGACAAACAGAACGGGCGAACCAAGAAATTGAGCGCTATATCCGAATGTACACTAGCCGACGCCAAGATGATTGGGATCACCTACTACCCACTGCCGAATTTGTCATTAACTCCCGTATTCACTCAGCTCACAATCACTCCCCTTTCGAAGTCCTCTACGGGTATACCCCTGAATTTAACATCCCCGTTGGAGTCTCCAAATTTTACCCCTCGATCAACCAAAGGCTAGAAGTGCTCCGTCACGCAAGGGAAGATGCAGAGGCAGCGCTCCGCATGAGTAAACAAAGAATTAGAGAGTCGGTAGCAGGGAAAGTACAGGAATTTGAAGTAGGACAACCCGTATGGCTTTCCACCAAAAACGTCAAAATTCAACAAAAACACGGAAAACTTGGAAGCCGCCGCCTAGGACCATTCGAAATCACCGAAAAGACCGGCCCCCTTACCTACCGGCTCTCCCTTCCCTTCTGGATGAAAATCCATAACAACATTCACGTCGATCGCCTATCTGCTTGGAAAGGAAACGAAGTCAACGGAATCGAACCACCACCACCGGAGCCAGAAGTCATAGACGGAGAAGAGCACTGGGAAGTAGATCAGATTGTGGACAGCAGGATATTTGGACGATGGAAGAAGCTCCAATTTCTGGTAAGATGGAAAGGTTACGGTGAAGGCAACGAAAATTGGGAGCCAGAGGACAATTTGGTAGGAACGAGTGATGAGGCAATTGCGGACTTCTATAGGGCCCACCCTAGTGCTCCACAAAAAATTTCAGCAACCGTTTTTCACTCCCTGCCCTGGCAAACATTCGAAAACTTCACGGAATTCGTCGCTGGAACATCGACTGTAGAAGGGGGGTAATGTCGTGACAACGGTACTTACATCATTTTTCTCACACTCTATTCATCTATCCCATGCCACCTTTCTGCCTTTATCATATGATTGTGTTTGTTACTCATACTCCTTCGACTCATCGCTCTATTTCCATTTCACAATCGTGTACTGCCTCTTTTTCTTCTTATTGTCTTTTCTCCTTATTATTACACTTCACTCCCATTCGTCGCTATTATTCTTTCACCTCCCTCTCTCACAACTGTCGCACACCTATTGTCTTTGATACCTACTTTCTCTCGCGCTGTCGTTCCTTTCTCTCGCGCTATTATCTTTTGACCTCCTTGTTGTTCTTTCTCTCTTATTGTTACCATACGTATATAAGGACTGTAGATAGCTCCCTAGTTCCCTATCTCGACCTCTTGGTCATTGGGAACTAGGTTCGTGTTGTATCTCTCTCTGTATACTCCAATACTAACTTGGTCATTGGGAACTAGCTGTCCTCTGAGCTCTTGTGATTGGCCCTTCGTGCTATCACTGTTGTTGAGATCATTCATCCTTCATCACCCTTGTACGCTGCGCTGAAGTTCGGACTCCGTCGTCTTTGAAGCTTGCCGGTAACGCGCAGTGCGTGGGATCACAACTACCACAACCCAAAACCAAAACTAAACCCAAAACGTGTTTAGGTAAGTTAGGACGGGTTCCGCCTTATCAAATTTATAAAGGTGCGAGTGTGCTTGTCAAAGGTTACGCGGGTTCCGCAAGAATCTATCACTTTTATTTTTTCTTTATCCACAGGAGCTAGGGCTCAACTGCTTCGGCGTTCGACTACGGTGTAGCCTAACTAGGTTTTGTATAACTTTGGATCGCTTTCAGTCAAAGTCGGGGCGCACTGGCCTTCCTAACTCAAACCAAACTCGAAACGGACTTTTGCCAGTGACGAAGGGGCTAGGGCTCAACTTCCTCGTATGGACTTTGGATAGATCGACGAAGGGGGGCAAGGGCTCAACTTCCCAACGAAGATAGGACAACTTTGGTATATACTCGGTTTAGTTCACCACAACCTGAACCGGACTATCACAATGCGAGGGAGCTAGGGCAATCGACCTCGACTTTCCAACTTTGGTATATACGCAGTCTAGTTCACCACAACCTTGACCGGGCAAATTTCGTAACTTTTCTTTTCTTTATTGGCTACACAGGAGTTTTCTCGCTGGTTTGCACTTCTCAGACGCCCACTCCGGCAGATACTGAGCAAAATATAATGTATGGTGAGATCCGCACTGGGTAATCTGAAGTTAGGATACATACGTGCGGGGTATATATACTGTAAAATAATAAATAATACTAAAATTCCCAAACCCAAATAAATATTCAAGGAAATGCTGAAACGTCGACTCCACTTCCACTTCCAGGTAATTCGGCCGCCTTCATAGTCCTTCCTAACTTGTTTTTGTAGGATCCTTCCATTTCGAGTAAGAGGTCCGACAAATCGGATGGGTAAACGGGTCGGCTAATTTGTCCAGAGCAGGGCTAGAGCGTCCTGATGATTCCTTCATCATTTAGCCACACTCCGGTCTCTAGTTCCGCAGTATAGCTTGAGTCATAACTGAGCTGGCATCGGAATGTCGGTACCGGTCCTTGTGGATTACGGCCTAACTCTCCCAACGTACTCAAAGGTACTTCAAACAATTCCCTCGTTGAGGTCTGATGTGTTCTAGCTTCTCGTTGCATATCTTTTCATGTATGTTGCATGTATCAACACTTAAGCATATCATATCATTTCTTTTCTTTGACTTTTTGTTCCATCTGGTACGAGTACTCAGTATCATCGAATAGTATTTCGGGTGAAACCAAGTTAGGACTCGATAAGAGCCACTAGAATAAGTGCCACGTGTCAAATAGCCTCGTAGGTCTTTGATCCCTTGATACGAAGCGAGTAACTAGCTTATATATGAGACCCTTGGCGGGTTATGGGTGAGTCTGCTAACTTTCGAGAGTTAGGACCAAGTTCTCATAAGCCATCTATGTGAAGATGTGTATGGTTTACCATCGACCAAGGTAAACATAGTTAGGACGCATGGTCCAATCCTCGAGTAATCGCATACATAGTTGCCTAGCTTGTTAGCTGACGACTAGGGCTCGTCTCAGCTCTCAAGTATACTTTCCTAACTTGGAAAGTTGTAGTTTGGATGATTTCACGCATGTACGCAAAACAATCGCATCATCTCCCCCAAACTAAAAGTTCTGACCGTCCCCGGTCATAGCTTAATTCTGGGTTCAATTCTGTGCATCCACCTCTAAGTGCCTAACACTATTTAAAGAGGAACTTAACACGCTTTTACATTTCCGTGTCATCTCTTATCATATCTTGCCGAGTCCGGCTTCTTCCCATAGTACTCGCTTTGATCCCGAGACTCGTATCAATCAAATTAGTTTGTCAATCAAATTGATCTCCGGACCTATTTCCAATTGACTGTATTAGCCACTTTGGCGTCGAATTTCTCTTCAAAGAGCAGTCAGAATACTGCTCTTCGCGGTATGGCTTCCTTTTAAGCACGGGATTTATTATAGATCAGATCTTGTATAAATCTGATGATGGGTTAGGGTTGGGGTTCATTATAAAGCCTGACTCGATTGAAAATTTCGAACAAGTCCGTTCTTTCTTCTCTTTCCCCATGTCTCCCACCAAGTTCTATCTCCCTAACTCGAAGAAGACCGCCAACGAGCTCGTCGAGGCCTTGGGCTTCGAGTTCAAAGAAGAACCTCTCTTGTCTTTCTTTGACGTCGTCGACTTCGCTCCCGAAAACATCGACGCCTATCAGTACCCGTCCATTGCCACTGAAGACCCTTTCTTGGTCAGCAACGACCCTCCTTCAAGCTTTTATCCAGCAAAGCTCGCCAAATGGTACAAGCCTGTCGAAGACGCAACGGGCCTAACTTATGCCAAGGGCACCGACCTCTACCGTGCCACCAACTCGGTTTTCCGTGCGTTTAAAAGCGTGTTCGCACACAGGAATCGAGCGTCCGAAAAGGACTTGCACACTCGTATCGAATCGGCGTTGTCAGTAGCGCGTCCTGCCCTGGTATGTTTACATTTCTTACATTGCCTTTCTTTTCTAACTTCTTTTCGTTCCTTTTTAGACTTACATGCACCAGTTCTGGTCCTCGTGCACAAACTGTCCAAATTTTGCTGTGGTGATAAAGGGCATGGCCCAGTATCTCGTCTTTACTTATGGCGATTCGTCCAAAAGAACTTCGCAGCTTAAGGGTTGGAAATACTCCGAGGAGGAGATGGAAAACCTTGAGGTAAGTTCCAATTCTCTCTCTCACGGTACCCTAACTAACTATCTTTTCGTTTCTTTCTTTTGCTAGCGAAAATTTCAGTTGTCCGACGATGAGTATCCTGACGAACCCCCGATTCCACTCGATGACGTCCACATCGAGGGCCTATCCCTATGGAATGCCATAGGAGATAGGGCTAGCGAATGGTTCACATTCCCGGGCCAATCTTCTCCGCTCGCCCTTTCTTCCAACGATTCTTCGAAGGAGGAAGAGCCGAAAATGCCCAAGAGTTCCCCAATACCTCGTTACCCATCTTTGGATCCTTTTCAAGAAGCGGTAGCTTCGAGTTTGGTCCCAAAGAAGGTGAACTGTTCCTTTATCATTTCGTATATTCATTCTAACTTTTCTTCTTTCCTATAGCGGTCAAACCCCTCTACTAGCAGAGACAACGCTCCCCTCGAGGTCCGATCAAGATCTTCGAAGCGATCCAGGGGTACCAAGGAGGAGGAAGACGCCGAGGAGGAGACTGATTTGGTGTTGGACTCGGATGAGGAAGAGTCACCAAGTAAGTTTCTCATCCTAACTTGGTTCGTCAAAATCTAACGGTTTTCTTTTCAGAAAAACGCGTCAAATCCTCCGTTCCCACTGCAAAGTTTGTCCTCCCTCCCCATGCTTCGCGTCGTACGCTGACAAGTACTCCTAGACGTCGTACTCTTTGTCAGGTATGTGTCTTGTCCTTTCTAACTTTAATGTTTGTTTTCATTCTTTTTAGCAAATGTCCGCAGTTGTCATCAAGTCTGAGCCTGGGTCCAGCAAAAGACCGGCTCCTGCCTCAAGATCCAAATCTCGTATGGCTGCCGCAGCGGCTCGCAAGACTCCTTCTCCAGCACCATCGCCTCCTCCAGTTACGAAAGGGAAACGAACCCGGACCAAGGCCTCAGTTGGAGTTAGGGATAAGGTCCCAACTGGTTCCTATAAGTCCTCAACTACGCCAATCCCCGGTTTCGCAGGTGTTGCTGTCACCACTAAGGGCGACCCTTTCGTGATTGCGAAGCAGTTCGTCCCCGAAGAAACGAACTTTGGCGACAAGCCTAACTCGAATACGGTATGTCTTCCATTTACTTTTTCTTTTCCTAACTTTTATAGTTTACTTCTGTTTCCAGAACGGTCCAAAGCTTAGGACTCAAGTTGCCCATGTCAACATCGACAAACGGCTCCTTGGCGTCGGTAGTCTTGTTGGAGTTCACAACTTCAACATGAACTACTCTGACATCCCAAAAATGGCCTATCCCCTTCCACAGGTAAGTAACGTTTCATATTTGTTTCATTTCGCCCGCGTCCTAACTTAGTGTTTTAGCCAGCTCGCCTGTCCACGTCTGGTGTCGATCAGCGATGCACTGAGTGCATTCGTCTGAAGACCGCCTGCAACTACGAGAAGCCACACATCCGTTGTGGGACCTGTCAGGCTAACAAGACTAAATGTCTCAAAACCTTGGACTTGGAGGAAGGATTGCCAGTCATGAATGCCATGATCCAGCAATTCAAAACTGCTCCCAACAGTAAATTTTTCTCATTTCATTTTTCTTTACTTTTCGTTTCCTAACTTTGTTTTTGTCTGATTTAGATGCCCAAGCTCGATTTGAGACCGCTCGGGATGCTCGCACTGCGCTCATGATGGCTCACGAGGCGCTCGATGCCCAAGTCAAGGCCATCAATCGCTTGACCGAACACTTTGTACAGTGTTTTGGTTCTTTTTCCGACAGCATGAGCGATCCGATGATCGTTCTCAAGAGTCTGGGTTCTACCGCGGGCGACGAGCCGGTGGCTCGTTTTTCCTATGAACATTTTAGCTTCCTAGCTACTGTGTTCGACTGGAACAGCCCTCTCAACTTCAGCAAGATCGACACCGGCGACCGGACTCTTCAAGAATGGCTGGAACTTGTCCGTGAGTCGCTCGACAAGGTCCCCGGGCCTTCTGCTGCAAGTCCTAACTCCTTCCCAACCGTTCTGCCCGATTCCTCGGCTGCTACCCTCTTGGAGGATAGCATTGCTAACGCGAGTGAATCCGTGGTAGACATTGGAGTGGTGGGCGCCGCTGGATCCGGGTCGCGGGACGAGTCGCTTGTTTAAGCTGTCGCAACGCATGGGTCGAGTCGAGGGTACCAATTTTGTGGTACCTTCGGCTCTTTGTAATTTTTTCTTTTTATATTGTCTGAACACTCTTTCAGGTATTCCTAGGTAAATGTTGCTAGGATTCCTGTTTAGAGTAAATTTTGTATTTTCACTTTGCTCCGGGTGGCTCTCTTACGAGTCACCCAAATATATGATCTTTTCTTGGACTTCCCGTGTGACAACTAAGTTAGGACGGTCCGAAACCTGTATTTCATAAGTTCCGAGTTTGTCTAACTTATAGCACACGTTCCACATATGTTTACAGCATTATATCTTTTCTTGTCATTTTGTAGCCTTAATCATGTCCAGATAAGGATGAATATTCCATTCCAAATGCATGATCGTGCTCGAACCGCTCGATTAGAAGTTAGGACCAATAATTGAGGGTGGAGGTTTTCTGGAATTTTGTTTTTCCGGGTCTCCTCCCCCAAACTAAAGATCCCAACTGTCCTCAGTTGCGTTGGTACGATCCTAGATGATGAACTGGTTGCCTATAAAAGGTCCTATCAATTTTCCAGTCCTCCTCAAACTAAAATCATATCCCTTTGCGCATTATCATCTTTTACTTGTTTTCATGCCGAAACCAAAATCCTAACTCGAGAGAACGAAGTTCATCCTTCTCTTCAGGCTATCAGCAAAGCATATGACGCTCTTCATGAGCATTTCATTGCAATCAGTCGGGTTTACCCTCGACCGGAGAAGAATCCGCCTTCCCTGACGAAGCAAAAGCGTTTCCGTCCCTTTGTGGAGGAATTGTACAAGGCTCTCGTGTGTAATCTTCCTTCTTCATATTCATAAGTTAGGCTGGCGTGTATTGCTTGGCCTAACTTCTTTCTTTTTACATAAATGTTCATAGCTTCGTTTCTTTTTAACCCTTTTGATTTATTATAGCGCTTTGCTTAACTGTCGTAGCTTAACAGTAGCAATGCTTGCTCCGCTTATGGTTTAGAATGATTATACGAGGACTCTAGTCTTCGTCCTCGGACGCAGACCGTTCCTGTAACTCATCATCTGATTCATCACCGTC
Organism: Collybiopsis confluens; assembly: GCA_013368555.1. Classification (NCBI taxonomy): domain Eukaryota; kingdom Fungi; phylum Basidiomycota; class Agaricomycetes; order Agaricales; family Omphalotaceae; genus Collybiopsis; species Collybiopsis confluens. Next base: position 65,430 of record JAACJN010000121.1, on the reverse strand, counting down.
CAGATTTAAGTTAGGCACCTTGTTGAATGCGAAGTCATCATTCCAGATGTGTTCCTCATCATCTTTATCTTCAACAAGGGCGTGCAACTGTTCCGGAGTTAGGTCAATCAAGTCGTGAATGTTCTTTGGCAGAACAATGGGTTCATTACGAGCGATATGAGGTATTACACGAAATGCGGCGACTTTTTCTTTTAAGACAGTCCCATCCAGTTCGGCAATAATATATGATCCTCCTTTTGTTCGACGAATTACCACCATCGGTCCCTTGTACCGTAGATACATTTTCCGATCTAAACTCTTTTCGATTGTAGTGTTCCTAACTTGAACTAGGTGTCCAGGTTTGAAATTCCAATCTTTAATAACATGACGGTTTTTCTGTTCGAAAATCCTTAAATTTCTTCGCTTTGTTTCATCTACCCGCTCAATCATGTTGAGTACAAAGGTTCGATGCTTTGATAATGCTTTGGCTCGTAGGCCAATGAGTTCTTCACGAGTTAGGACACGATTTGGTGTGTCTACTAACCATGTAGATTCAACAATATCGAATGGTAAGATAGGTTCAGCTCCAGTCACCAAGAAATAAGGTGAACATCCCAGACCGCGACGAGGTGTTACTCGATCGGCCCATAAGATGTGTTTGAGGAAGTAGAACCACTTAGATACGTCTCCACCGGTAGATTTAGCCAAAGCTTGCCGAATATCAAGGTGAGCTCGTTCTATCTTTCCATTGGCCTGTGAATTATAAGGAGAAATTCGAATTCCTCGAATTCCGTACTTATTTTCTAGCCAGCTCAACATATTCTTCATTTGGGGTGCGTTATCCGTGACAACTTCGTAAGGACACCCCCATCTGCATATAATATCGTCGAAAAACCATTCACCCAGTGTCCTGGCATTTTCCTGTCTAAGAGCACGGGCTTCCGACCAAGATGATAATGAATCTCGAGCATGGACGATATATTTACATCCGTTACTTGCAGGAGACATCACCATCGTATCGACATGTATCTTTTGGAATAGAGACGGTGTGTGTGTTAAGTTAGGAGGCGTTTTGATCAAACGCATCTGTCGGTTTTGACATGGTACACATGAAGAAACATACCAGTGTACGTCCTTCGCTACCTCTGGCCACCAGAATCGTTTTTCAATCAATTCTTGGGTCGCAAAGGATCCTTTGTGTCCAACACTATCATGCGCTCCGAAGAGGATTCGCATTCTGTTATCCCTATCAACGACTAACTGCGGCAATCCTTCTGAAGAGTTAGGACGCCTATACAGTCTTCCTTGATCAACAAAGAATTTCTTAGCTTTTCGTATCAAATTATCTTTCTCTCTCCTTGTCATAGTGGAGAACAAATCCGGGTTAGGATTGTCATGCCACTCCTTAATTTTTGGTAACATTTCATCATAAAGGTTGCCTAACTCCGTACGGTGTTTGATGGAGTAAGGGTTTTCAGTATCGAACGTTCCATGTTCCTCTGGATATAAATCCTGAGTAAACACCATCATAGGCATACCCGAGTCTTCATACATCTGATGCCTTTTGAATTCGAACATTCGTTCTGCATCAACATATGCTTGCAGGTCATCTTCAAAATCATCAACGCTTGTGGCATAGACATCCATAGTTAGGAAGCCACTTCGAGGATCAATTTTGTCTTTAAATTCATCGAAGTCGTATGGTAGTTCCTCAACCTGTTCTGCTACTGAGAACGGAATTGGTTCTCCATTATCTTCGTCATTATAGTCTTCTGGATTAATTGGGGGTCGAGCAGGTTGCCAGCCACCCGGTGTAATACGAGATAGGCCATCAGATCCATGCTTGATTCCTTTGACATGCACTAATGCGAAGTGATACTTTCGTATATCTTCGATCCAGCGATTTATAGTCGCATTCGGACCACAACTGGGGTTATCTAACATGCCTTTAATATAGCTTGCATCGGTTTCGACAGTTAGGCGTCTACTCCCGTAAATTTGATAATAACTAGCTTCAAGGGCTAATTTTAATCCATATAGTTCTCGCTTAGCTTGAGAGAATCGTGCCTCTCGCTCATTTAGAGTTAGGGACCCAAAATAATTAAAGAATTTCTTCTTAGGATCCTTCGGGTCAAGTTGGTAAAGGTACCAACCTACTGCCTTGTACGAAGTATCGACAGACAAGTTAACATCCCATTCATAATTGATAGGACGTAAAGCTGGCGCTTTTTGAATTCCTTCTTTAAGTAACCTCATAGCTAACTCCTGTTTCGGTCCCCATTCCCAGGGAACATTACGAGTGAGTTGCGTTAAAGGTTCTGCTTTCTTTGCATAATTTTCTATGAACATTCGGAGCTGACCAGCAGTTCCCAAGAATGCTCTAACATCGCTTTTATCTTTGCATGCAGGCCAAGTTAGGACGACTTCTGCAATCTTATCTTCAGGTACTCGGCCTTCGTAAGTGCATTTATGCCCAACTACAACAATTTCTGGTCGGCATAAAAAGGTTTTCGGTCCCGAGAACGTTCCTCCAGCATACTTTAGACGCTGAACGATCCTGTTAAGATCCTGAAAATGTTCCCAAACAAACCGCCTAACTCCTTTATTGCCTTCCATTGTTTCAAATCCGCCATCAGGGAGCTCATAACGAGTAGCTGGTCCCCTAACTGGTACATCATCAACGTATGGCCACGTTACATGTGGTATTTCATCTCGTAAAATATATGTCATATCGTCATGGAAGATAGGAACCGAATTAGTCCATCCCATTGGCAATTTTACCAATCGATGTGCACCAAACGGCGTCTGAAAGGTAGTGAGATCTCGGGAATCTTCCTCTACCTCCCTTTCGTCGTATCCAACATGAACATCCAAGGTCGTTCCACAGCTTCGTCCAGCAAAGTGCCTAGCTACATCTGCAGTAGCTGGAGGTATGCCAGAATGTTGAATTGTGACTTTATTCAGCGGTTCAAGACTGTGTACTAGCCTAAGTGACTTTCCATCTTTCTTCAGGACACAGAACCACTTGGAACGATAGCTAGCGTTCGATGGTTCGTAAATTCCTGCATCTATCTTATCTTTAATAATTTTGCACACATCGGCATAGATTCCAGGTGGGATCGGAATATTTCTCTCCACCCATGGCTCGTGTGCTTGAGTTGGGATCCTAACTGGAGGGAAGAACTCTCGTTTAAAAGTTCCTCCTTCTTCCGGACACCATGCAAATGCTTTTTCTTGAAGTCTCATAAATTCGTGCATGAGCTTCCTCTCTTCAGGCCATAAGAAACCATCATCGTGAGATTTATCCAAAGCTTCCATCCTCTCCTGAGTATATCGTCCAGTTGGTACGAAATCTGGAGGATTGATAGGTAACTCCGGCATATCCTTCAACGGTTCCCCAGTTATATGTCTTTTTATCCGAAATTCTTCAGATAATTCAGCTTTCACCGGCCTAACTTTAAGAGCGACGGGTTTGTACTTTTTCGACCCATAAACTCTTACTAAATCGTACTTTTGAGACTGTCCCGGTTTGTTCTTTCTAGGAACGTAAACCGACGGGTCTCTAAAACCTTTCTTCCCTGGAACAGGTTGTCGAGCTAATCGTTTAAGAGATTTCCATGAAATCCGGGGTTTCTCTTCACTTTTCGTAAGATAGGACAGATTTGGATCGTCTGCCTCAAATATCATAAATGTATCATATAGCGTAAAATCCGTTTCTTCATTATTTTCCATTACTTTGTCATTGATAGGAACATCTCGTTCCTGTTTGACAGTTTGCATGTAGGTCTGATGTGTCGCTGTTGCGTTCCACACCGTTCCTAACTTTTGCAAGTATGATTCTACGGCCGCACCATCCATACATTCCTTTTGGACTTGTTCTTCAGATGCTAACCAGTACGACTCCACAAGTTCCGACCTTGTAAATTGTTTTCCTTCGGATTGGCGCCAACCATCCACCTCTAGTTCACCCTGCTTATCAAAATGGAACCCAATAGCGATTTCCTCCTCTCCCTGATCGCTAGTCAGATCTTCGAGGTACGAAAATTTCCATCTGGCTCTGGTTTCGATGGTTCTTCAGGTGTAGGCAATTTTTTATAGTTAGGCACCTCATATCTCGAAGTATCCACTTTCATAACATTGGCTAACTTGCCACGAGCAAACGTAGGAACTACACATTGTCGTTTAGAGTTAGGACAAGTGATTGTGAGTTCCGTATCACCATTTGCGAAAGTTTTAACGTTGCTTTCCGTCAACGCATCGAATGGTCTTCCCATAAGTAACATATATGGAGCACGATTTTGAACGTGCAACTGTAGGTAGATAGTAAGGTCACCAAATGTAAATGGGACGTTCCTAGCTAAACCCTCAGTTCTACCCAACCCTCCATGTGAATCCTGCATTTGAAGAGTTACGTTGGGGTCCCAAGTTAGGCCCAACTGAGTAGCCACTAAATGGTCAATTGAAACAATCTGTGATCCAGAATCTAAGATTCCTTCAACAATTTCGTTTCTGTGATTGATTTGAGCCGCAATTGATCGTAGTCCTTTGCTGTTTCTGGCTACAACAATCATATCGCGTCTCTCATCGTCAATGGGTAGGTCATTATGAAAACATTCTACCACATCTTTTTGTACCCAAGATCCTGCAGGCATTCCATCCCTTTCTTCGGATAGATACTCAAACATGATCTCTGGTTCGAGAGCTAGGTCATCAATGTCAATATAGTTACCGCGCATTAATACCCCTGTAGGCATCTCCGGAATCTCAGTCTCGCCGTTATCAGTTAGGACAGCTACATATGCTGACTTTCCCCGTTTAGGCTCAACTCGTCGATTCTTAAGTTTCCTTTCCAGAATTTTCTTCACTAACGAAGAAATTCCTAGCATCTCTTCGATGGATAGCTGAACAGTGCCCTCCAAAACTCTGGTAGCTACTTCTTCCGCTAAACCATCCTTAAACAATTCGTTCCTAACTCGATAGCTAGGTTGTTTTGATTTATCTCTTTCATTTGACATAGGGGATGGGTGAGATTGATGCAGTGCCTGAGAGTTAGGTACTTCAGAACGACGGTTCCGTACATCTGTCTCAGGTTGTGGCCGGAAGGTGATAGGTCGGACATCGTCAAAAGGTCGCTTCGCAGTGGCAGGAGACTGTCTGATGTCCCCATAACCAGCACTAGGCTGTTCCTTTGATACTCCTTCCGTCCTAACTTTCTCCGCTGGCTCACTTTCAATCTCCGTACTTGTGTCCCTAGTTCGACGGAAATTCCGGTTAGGAATACCATCAAACCTATCTTTCGGAGGCATAAGTACACCATCAAACGCGACTTTCTTTTTAAAGGCTGACTTCAGAGGTCCCGGAGGCAATCCCCTTCGATCATTGTTTATATTATTGGAAGTTTTGCTAAAAGAACTCTCCGGTGCCTGCACAAACGAACCAGTGTAGTTTCTCCCAAGTTGGTAGATACCACGACCAGGTCTAGGCTCCTTCATCGAGTCTAATAGTTTTTTCCCAAGTTAGGACGGTCGCCATTTTGTGAATGATCCGTATATGACCGCTCGTTAAACCGCCTAACTTCTTCAGATGGCCTTTGTTGGCTCATCTGCAACATTGCGTTCTTAGCCTCAGCTAATTCGCGTAAGAGGACTTGTACCTGATCCTCAGAATCCAGCTGACGATTCATTTCTTCTTCTTCTTTGTCAACCATGTTTGCAAAGTAAGATTCTGCCTTGTCCCAACCTCGGGACTTAGCTATATCTTCGATCAATTTGTAACGAGGTGTATTTTCATCATCACGGGGCATCCTAACTTCATCCCGCAATTTCATACGAGTTGAACCGTTGCCTTCCGGAACTAACCATCCTCTTTTAACGTAATCCTGATAGATAGGACATGCTGCTAACAAGTGATCCTTTGCTCGACACATGAAACAAAGCAATTGACGAGGACCAGTGTTTGAATATGTGTTCCCATATCGAGCACTTGGTCCCGAGGGTCCGGATTGATTAAATCCGTACCGATTCTGATTCCCTTCTAAGTTAGGCTGCCGTTCATCTGGAAAAAGTGGTCAGGGCCTGAGTGTCCACAGATCACTTCTGGGAACCTCAGAATCTTGGGGACTCTGGGAAGCTTTGGGTTCCTATGGATAACCCCCAAATCCTATGCTCTTTGAGAAAACCCAAACCATTCTACAGACCAGTAAGAAGACATCTGAAAGTACTTATGAATTGTGTGAAATACTCTAGAGAAGCTTTAAAATATTATGTTAAGATTTGAAGAAACCTGAAACCAAAATTTGGACCTGAGAATATCATAAAACACTGTCAAGAGAGACATAAACACTTTGAATTGCCTCAAAGTGGTCTTGAAATAAGGCGGAATATCTTGGGTTATTGCAGAAAATTCAAGGCAATTTTTAAAAACCTTGAGATGCTCTCACATATCTCCCAGATATCTGAAATCACTGCAGTACCTTCTGGCAAAATCTTCAAGCTCCTGATGTGGATGATACACTTCCTCAGGAATCCTGAGAGTCTAAACTGTTATCCTGACATGGCCTGGAAGTGCTTGAAAAGGCCTGACAGTGCCTGAGCATCCCTAACCAACTCCTGACATTGTACAAAAACCTCAAACTCTCATCCTAAAATACCCTGAAAGGGCTTGAAGAGCCTTTAAGCTGTTCCATAGTTTCTTCTAGATGCCCTTGATTATTGTAATATATCTTTAGATCATTCAGCACTCTCTGAAATACCTTTAAGGTTTCAGCTAATTTCCTGATACTATTGAGAGAGTCCTATATACACCTATGGATTCCTTGAACATCTTAAACAAACTTCTGATCACCCCTGCATTGTTTAAGAGAGCCAAAATGATATTCAAGATTAAAACTGCTACAACATCTGAAAAACATAGAATAAATTGAAACACCATTAAAGTAAAGATGAGTAAACTGATTCAAAATAAAAAATCTGGAGCTCAAACACTTTCCCCTTTCCTGGCACTTGACCTGGTAGTTCTCTTACCCTCTCCATTCCCAGAATCACCCCTCTTCCCTTTTCTTGCCAACTTTTCCTTCACCACTGGTAACTCTTCCTCACCAATCTCTATCACTTCAATCACCGGCTCAGCAACTCCATGAAAACTACCCACACTCCCACTAGCACCAACGTCACCTTTATAATCGGAAACCTTTACTTCATCCACATTTCCATGTCCTTCATCTTCAACTTCAACTTCACTTCCACAGACTCTCTCCAAATTTAAACCATCTTCACTCTCATTTCCCCCACCTCCATTCACAGCCTCACCATCCTCAACATCACCATCTTCACCATCCTCACCATTACCACCCTTACCATTCTCACCATTCTCATCATCCTCACTATCTTCATCCTCCTGGTCCTCGCCATCCTCATTCCCACTCAACTCATACACGTCATCTCCCTCATCATGCCATCCCAAGCTACCCTCAATCATGCCATCCGATCGTGCCAACTTCTTTGACCCCCCCTTTCTTTCCTTCAAATACCTCGCCACATCCACCGGATTGAATGCAAACATCTGCTGTGAGTTGGTCCTAGATGCCTTGCCACTATCCTTCAGCACCACCTCCTTTTTCCCCCTCCTCCTAGCCTGCATCTCAGCCTCTTCTTTATCTTCTTCCGCAAATGCAAGAGCATCCAGAGCTTTGAGATTATACCTCTGAGTAGGCTCCGCCTCGGGACCAGCAGATCTATACAAGGAAAGAATCAGATTTTAGATGGGAATGGAAGGAGCCACCATACATCATTTCACGATATACTTGTTTTTGTAACCTCTCAAAATATTTCGAAGCTCCATTCTCTATCGTTCCTAGCTCCGCCAAAACAGATTTGTAGCTAAAGCTCCCATTAATAATTTTCAAAGTGAAAAATAGGAGAGAAGCACTTACTATTCACCCAGATTATCTTCATTGATGTGAGCGGTGTGTCTCTTACTCTCAGCTGAATGCCCATTTATTGCATGATAAATCTGAACAGAAAGTGAGAAAAAAATCCAGGAGAGTAGCGCATTACACTTACCAAGGTTGTCAAGAATGCAATGAGATGCTTGGGTACAAGTTGAATGGCATGCAAATGCTTGATGAGTAAATGGTCTTGCGCAGGTTTTCCTTGAACCAAGTAACTGCGGAGAGTCATTCCGTACAGCGGTGTACGGAAAGGTTGTAGCTCATCATATGTTTGATCCTGATGAAAAGATAAAAGATAAATCATGAGTAGAGACGCAAAAGAAAAAGAGATACCTGGACATTCACATTCTTGTGATGATACTTGCGCTTCCCTTGAAGCCAGCTGGCGTTTCCTCGCTACGGCTGTCGATGGAGTAAAACCTCAAAGATTCGAACAAAGACACTTACCAGCTTTTCAGTATCACCTTCGACCAGAAATCCGAAGAATTGATCGACATGGTCCTTGATGCATTTGAAGAAGTCACCTCTGACCTGGCACCTGGCATAACTCATCTAGATAAAGGTCACCCAAGAGACTGCTGTGGAAAGGACTTGAGAAAGACGTACATATTTGATCAACTCTTCTCTATCAGTGGGGTCCTTTGATATTTTCTTCAAAGCCTGTCTATTGTCCTCCCTCTTCTCTTCCTTCAGCTGGTCCACAAAAATTGACCACGCAAACTTTTCGTCAGGAGGAAACATGTCAGCAATACATACACCCAGTCGAACACATTGTTTGGCGAGCCGGGCAAGGGATTTTGACTCAAAATAAGTCTCGAGAACCTTGCCACTTGCGGATCTTCCTTTAACCTTGCTTTTCTTGGTCTTCGTCACGTCCTGGACCATGAGCTTTTGAACAGTGAGTACCATGAATGCTACAGATAATACAGCTTACTCACACTGTCATCACCCTCGGCCTCGTCTGACACCATCTCCACATCCTCTTCCTCAACCCCGCTCTCACCGTTACCATTGTCGCCGGTGTCGCTGTCATCTTCAGTATCCACATCACTCGTGAGAGTAACATGGGTTGTGTGAATAGAAGACTTGGTGTGTTGTTTGACTTTGGAGGCTGGGCAGACGTCATAAACCTCCTTTCATCTTTGTAGAACTAAATACTGACCAGCTTGGAGATTTTTTAGGAAAGCAGCCTCACGAGCAGTAATAGTCACTGCCACCGTATCAGAATCTAGCAAAAGCAAAGATATAAAGATGAGTCAAGTCGGAACCTGCCCGAATGTAATCTGGGGTCAGCGTACCTTGACCGGCGGAGGCAAAATCTTTTAAAGCATTTCCGTAGCGGGCAGGAACGATAGTTGCAGTGCCAGAGGAGCTGACCACTGTCTTACCACCATTTTTGGACTTTGACGATGAAGACGCCAACTTTGAAGTCGACGATTTTGAGCTCTTCCCGACAGCACCCTTGGGCGGCCTCAAGTCAGTTCCTTTGAGCTTCTTTGCCTGCTGATCTTTGGGCTGGGACAAAGCTCGGTTCCGCTTGGTGTTTGAGCTTGAGGCCATGGCGGAGGTAGAAAAAGAGGAAAGCCACGGAGCACGTGCATAAGGTTGAATTTTCTCTTGTTCGGACTAATGTGACTTCAATAGATACACGTCCAAAATACCCCCAAGCCCTCGCAAGAACATCCCGTTCCTGCTTCCCATCCTCATCTCATTTCCACCCCAGCTCCACCCTGACAAAAGGAGGAACAGAGGAAGGCGTAACATACTTTCATGACTGCCCAATCCCCAACCCCCTTGGAGCGACGCTTCTTCTACTTCCTACAGTAGGTCTAGCTCCAAACTCAGCACCTCCTGCATCGCAAACCGCCGATACCCAAACCCGAACCTAAATCTCTCTTATCCCTGTCTCCACTCCCATCTGCCGCATCAGGACGTTGCCCACATACTCCGTCGGCAAATCTGCACTTCCACATTCGCTTCCCCTCCCAATCACCGTCTTTATGTGCCCCGGAATACCAAACGAACAATGCAAAACCATCGGCACCCAGGGCGAGCCCATACAAATCTCGTCCTGTGCATATTGATACTTAGCAAGCAAAAACCACGGTACGGCTCGTGCTTGCTGAGGTGGAGGCTGAAACCGACGACGACTAGAAGTGGAACAAAGAGTCGGAAGGAGGTGGGGAAGAGGATAGAGTATGGGAAGCTGAGAATGATGGTAAGTGGGCGAGACCGATGTTCTATTTGTGTTCCTGCTCACGTTTGCGGTCTTTCATTTCTATGCGCCCCAGCCCGTTCCGCCCGTCACGGCCAGGACGAGCAAGGTGAGGTGAAAGGAAAGATCTTTGGACAGTCCGCGCAGTCTGTCCACTTGAATTAGGCATACGTTCATTTGTTTGCTCTGCCGTTGCCACCCTGTTGATCCTGCGGCACCTCCTTCTCCTCCTAGTTGCAACCTCGGGCGCACCGTAGTCTTGTTCTGGCGCCCTACTTTCACTCCAGCTGCTCCTATGTAAATAGATAGAATCATTAGTTATCCTCCATCTCGACCTATGTGAAACGAACAGGAGAAACTTACGAGTTCAAGGCGCAAATCTCTGCACACTGAACACGGCATCCAAATCTTTGGAAGAGATGAGGATAACATCTTGAAGCGGAATACAGGACCAGTTTGAGTACTTTGCCTGCAAAACAAAAGGTAGCAAAAGTGAGCAGATGAGGGTACTAACACGTACAGCCTAGCCACATACCCTGAAATCCAGACAAAGGCTGAGAGCAACCTCTGTTCTGAGTGAGCAAGAGAACGTTTCCGACAACCCTTACTGTGCTGAAAGGTGCAATGGTCTAAAGGTCGGTGCGAAAAAGGGCATCCCCATTCCAGACGGTGTTCGGGACGATTAGTACGAAATCTCACCAGCTGCAAAGCGAATGCATCGCTACTGGAGATGAAATGAGATGTTGAGGAGCAGTTTGTAGGAGAGTTGTTTGACACGATGCTGTTGATGCCCGAAATGGAGGAGATCAAGACAGGAGAGATGGTCGCTGTCCTGTAGTTTGGGACATCGATAGAGGCGGATGAGGAAGAGGCCGAGCCCACCACAGCCACTCTTCCCGGCAAACCATCTTGTCGAACTTGCCTGCCGTCCAACTCTCAAGCATCTACATAAACAAAGGTTGGTTAGTTGACCAATTAAACAAAATACAGGACAAATAAGCGAAAATGCGTTGAACGCACAACGAGAACATGCCAACACTATGCAAGGTAGGAATTGTAAGAAATACGAAGGAAAGCTATCATAAGAAAATGAATCACGGAGGCTTACCTTGGAATTCAGCAGGCTCGAACATCTTGTTACTCATTAGCCTATCCACATTCGTCCACGCTCTTGTCCCTAATTACCCTCAACTTCCTTCTAAAACCACTCAGACCTACACCCGTCACGCCACCTCCGGCTGAGCCAGCTCCTCATCATCATCATTTTCAGCCCTATATCCTTGGAGGCTAAGGGCAGGCATTGGTATGCCACACGTCACACGCGCTTAATTGTCCCTTCTTCAGCAGCGCTTTTGCTTCATCCTCCAAACGGTACAAGTATCTTCTTGTGCCGGTTCCTCTTTGCCGTCGCGCCGGGCATTGAGTCAGGTATGCGAGATGAAGAGGGCGAGATAAAGAGTAGATGCGGAATGATGGCGATAATGCGAACTTTGGGCCAGTGGTAGCATGGATGCGTTTGAACGGCAGACCACCACGGCAGGGTAAAATCATTGTCGATGGGAGCGAGTCTCGTTAGAGAAAGGTGAGTGGAATCCGACATGGCTGGTTGGGTGGCAAAGCGGGCACATTTATGCATTCGAGCGTCTGAAGTCGAAGTCGAGGGGTTTTAATGGCTTTCGGTAGGGAAGAGAATGGTGACTTGCCAGTCGCTGGAGGATCTAGAGAAGGTTGGAGTGCTGTTTATGCAGCAGCGGCGTTAGGCCGCATTGGATTCGGATCAGGTCTATTCCATAGCGCTGCGTAATCATTGTGTTTGCAGGTGTATGTTCTGCAAAAAAATGAGCACGTTGAGCTCCACGAAGAGATGAGAATACAAACACATTTTGCTTACCTACCCGTTCGACGCCTTTGACTTTGCAATATGCGCAGAAATTGGGTTATGCTGAGACGGAGCAAAGGTTGACACGGCAAACAATACTGAACGCGCTAAATCTCCGCTGTTCTCGCTATTTATGTTCCTCCATCTCTCGTATGAGCCCTCGTCCGCGTACCAAACACCTTCTACCCTCTCCCATCTCATTCTCCACCCATTCCTGTGGTCCTTCTAATCAGATTCCGAACAGAGGCAAAAACGTAGAAACGCACTCTGCCATTTGAGAGCAGCAAAAGATTTTGAGATGTGACGCGTATACAGTGCGGAAGACATCTTGCTGTTTTGGTAGAGAAAACTGTACAGCCAAATGAAGACAGTTTCACACATCACAAACGCAGATATCGGCGGAGGAAAGAAGATCCACAGGTCAGTTCATTCTAGAAGGGAGGAAGATCAAGGCAGGCGTCGAATTTAGCCAGAAGGACGCCAACCGCATTGACCCACGTGAACTTTCCCAGCGCTTGATTGCATGATCATCAATCCCCGGCTCCGCACCCAAGTCCCACCACTGCAACACTTTACACGCCGGGCGGTCTATACCTATAGTTAGTACTAGGTAGTAGTAATGGTGTTTATTTAGAATACCTATCTATGCATGGTATGACTCGGTATAAAAATGAATTCTTAATTGCATTTTTTTATCCAACACACCAACAGCGCATACTACACTTCGTAGCGAGAACTGCTGGTATCCTACATATCAGCATGTAAGGACCAGTGACTCTGCATATGCAAGAATCCAAGATGTATGAGTACCCAGTCAAGACAGAGTTCTCATATGCGCCCAGCAACATCTATGATTGCGGGCGGAGTAAATGCAGTAAATGCACGAGTTTGATAGCCAGGCTTTGTTGAGAGTGAAATGCGCTCAACTCTCTCATAGCCACCTGGTTTGCTACCACTACTCCTAGTAGAAGAGGAACCGATGCTCCGCCAACTTGTACTCACCTTTATCACGCTTCCACTGTAAAATTCCAATAGATTTGATAAATTGCCGGGCACTCGAGAAGCTCCTAGAACAGTGGGTCCGATGACCTAGAAATGAACGTTTTAGTAATATACTAGAGGAAATGCCAATGGCATATGACCTAGGACTAAATTGTGCTAAAAATATCACAAAGTCTGCTGTATAGTGAAGGCACCGGATCTTTTAGATTGTGACAGAGTGGCAGTGGATCAGAGCGTCAAACTCTCGGTATAAATCACCCAAGATAAGCTTTTTTTTTACCCACACCCCGCCCACCTCCTAGTCAAGATTTCCTGTAGTATCATGCCAGCAGAATGTCCTGTATGTTATCAGGAGTTTGCACGGTCTGCAGACAGGACTAGACATATAAACTTAAAGGCAAAGCAAGGTGATCCAGATCATAAACAGGAAGTACTGAAACAGTCAAAAGCACTATCTACCCAATTTTCAAACACTGTCCAATCTTTGGAAGAGTTTCAGGCTCACAGATTGGCTAAGGCTAAGCTTGTACAGTTGGCCAATGATATAGATGATAATGATTTACCCTCACTTTCTCATGATATGGATGTTGACTCCAGTGATGATAATGATGATGCTAGTTCAGTAATATTGGCAGGAGAAGATATTGATATTGATATGCCTAGTAGTACAGAGCATATGACTGGTACTGATGGTAGCACTAGCACTGGTGCTACAGTGCCAGAATTTGAAGCTACTGGAAGTGATAATTCAGATTCAGAGTTGGATGATGAAGAGTTAGAAAAAACTCTAGAAGAAGCAGCTCGAGAATTTTGGAATGTAGAATCTCTTCAGGATTTGGTGGATTCATTCAACTTTTTACCCAAGCTTGATGAAGATAAAAGCACTGATGACTCTAGTGTAAATCAGGCAGAAGATCCAGAAGAGTTCAGACCTGCAAGAAAATTAGCTAGAACACTCATTGAAGATGAAGATGAGCCAAGAACTTGGAAGTGGCATTCTACTGCTGGAAAAGTTCACTTCAAAAAGCCTAATATTTATGAAAACTGGAAAGAGTTATTTTCAAAGGAAAAAGAAACTGTGATTGGTAGCTTCAAGACTCATGGTCCTGGGTACCATCCTTTTACTTCCAGACTGGATTGGGAGGTAGCACAGTGGGCAATTAAGGAAAAAATTTCTCAAAAGGCATTTGATAGATTGTTGAAAATACCCCAAGTAAGATTCCAGCTTGAAACTGTTCTCTATAATTATACTAACTTAGCTGACTTATCATAGGTAAAAGACAAACTGGGCCTTTCATATGAAAATTCCAGGAATATGTTAAAGTTCATTGATAAAATCCCAGACAAGTGTGGACAATGGTTTACTAAACAGCTTTCTTTCCGGGACCGTCTTGATGAGCACTTTATTGTACATCATCGAGATCCAATCAAGGCCATAAAAGCCCTTTGGGGTGATCCTGCTCTTGCTGATCACCTAGTTTACAAACCAGCAAGGCTATTTCATGGCAATGGACAAAGTGAAAAAGACCAGATATTCTCAGAAATGTGGACAGGAGGCTTTTGGAATGCAGCTCAAGTGAGTAGAACAATACTTATATATTTAATATATTAACTTGGAAATTTTCTAGACCCTTGTTCCAGCTGAAACAATATGCCCTGTGATCATAGCCTCTGACAAAACTCAGCTAACCCAGTTCTCTGGAAACAAAACAGCATATCCTGTATACCTTACAATTGGGAATATTCCAAAGGCTCTGAGACGCAAACCTACCTCCCGAGCTTGTATTCTAATAGCTTATCTCTCCGTGAGCAAGCCTGATAAAAAAGGGTTATCCAAAACAAATCTTAAATTGAGAAACTACGAAATTTTTCATCAATCCATGGCTCATGTGCTGGCACCGCTAAAAGCAGCTGGTAACCTTGATGGGCCTGGTATAATGATGACAAGTGGTAATGGTGAAGTTAGAAAAGTCTATCCTCTGCTCAGTATATATGTTGCTGATTATCCTGAGCAGTGTCTCATAGCATGTACCAAGTATGGCACCTGCCCAAAATGTAAACAGAAAGCAGATATGTTGGAGAATCCTGTTATAGCAGAATCTAGAACTCAAAATTGGACAACTCAAAAAATACAGGAAGCAAGGAGTAAATATACAGATGCTAATCCAAAGAGAGGAGTCAATGTACACAAATGGGCTATGGATAACTATGATATTGCAGGGGGAACATTCAATCCTTTTTGGTTTGGGTTTCCTGGAACTGATATACATACGTGCATTGCACCTGATATTCTTCATCAATGCTACCAAGGTGTTTTCAAGCATCTAGTGGGATGGATTGTAGAAATTGTGGGAAAAATTGAAATTGACAAAAGGCTGCAGACATTACCACCCACACCAGGCGTCAGACATTTCAAAAATGGAATATCAGGCTTGACTCAATTATCTGGGACTGAGCACAAACATATTGCTCGAATTCTTCTTGCCTCTTTAGTAGGAAAGATTGATTCAAAGGGCATTGAAGCCTGTAGAAGCTTACTGCATTTTATCCATTTGGCTCAGTATCCTTCCCATGATGAAGAGACTTTAGGCTACATGGCTGATGAACTAAAAACTTGGCACAGAAATAAGTCTTACTTTATTGACAATAATGCCAGAGAGGATTTCAATATCCCTAAGTTTCATTCCCTCAGTCATTATATTGAATCAATCAGGTGGCTTGGTACTACTGATAACTGCAATACTGAAGCGTTTGAACGGTATCATATTGACTTTGCCAAGGAGGGATGGAATGCCAGTAATAAACGGGATCATTTTCCTCAGATGACTCAATGGTTATCCAGACAAGAAAAGATCTCATCATATGATTTTTATCGGTCCTGGGTTGATTCTAATACAGACTCAAAAGATGAAATTGACAATCCTGACACTGCAGAGTTGGAATTTCTCTCTCAGATTGGAAAAACCTTGTCTATTGGCATGGAAGGCTCTGTAATAAAAAAATCATTGAATACAAGAAGTATAGGTAATATCAAACGATATAACAATGATAAACTGCAGCCTAGCATTCAAATTGCAAAATTTCCTCCCGAACCTCAAAAAAGTCTAGGACGCATTATAATATCTCATAGTGCACCTGGTTTTGTAGCAAAATTAAAGCAGTATCTAAATTCCCTTCTTCCTGTGAATGAACAAGCCAAGTCAAGAGCTGATTTTCTCAATGCATCTCTTCCATTTACATCTCTTGATGTTTGGCATCAGTTTAAACTAGAGCCTGCTAATCTATTTGATGATCCATCTGATGTTCCAAAAGAGATTATAAAAGCTGTTCCTATTTGGAAAAAAACCTCAGTAGCCAGGCATGATACTGTCATTGTTCTAGATACTGATGAAGCTGAATCTTCTTCAGTAATAGGATGTAGAGTGGCTAGAGTCAAAGTTATATTTTTACTTCCTAAGGAAGTAACAAATAACTATGGGGAAAAAAAATCAGCTCCATCCAACTGGCCCAACACTCCATTGGTATATGTCACATGGTTCACTCGATTCAAAAGAAAACCGGAGTCTTTAACGGGAATGTACCATGTTGGACCTTCAGTTGATTCCAGTGGCATTGCTCAAGGGGATATTATTCCTTTATCAAATATTAGACAAAGCTGTATGTTAATACCTGCTAGGAAAAGTGGCAAATGGAGCTCAAGCTGGACTTCAGATAACGTACTTGACAGCTGTACTTCATTTCTAGTAAATAACTTGCAGAGTAAGTATACTTATCAGACAATATATTGAGTCAAATACAGTCAACTTGAAGTAGTAGTAGTATCAGTGCCAGCATGCGAGTCAAGGTACTGGTACTAGTACTAGTAGTTGTAGACTCGGAGTAGTATTAGCTAGTAGTGCCTAGCTGGCAAGGTCCATGTCAAGACAAAAAGAAGAAAAAAAGACCGGTACTAGTATGTACAATTGACACTGTTGTACTATTGTCTTTCAATAGAATTTGAAGTTGTATAATTCAGAATAAGTAAACACTTACAGATTTACGCAATGAGCATTAGCCTGAGGTCTGTTCAAATTTGGAGCTACAAATTTTGTAGTTCCGTAAAAATTCATTAATTATCTGCTATCCATCCCTGGATCTTTTTCCATAAATGATAATTGACCCAAGACAATGCCCAGAGCTTTGGTTTAGTAATTTTTCTTGAAGTAGCAGTGTTTATTTAAGACGGCTT
This sequence comes from Collybiopsis confluens, assembly GCA_013368555.1. Lineage (NCBI taxonomy): Eukaryota > Fungi > Basidiomycota > Agaricomycetes > Agaricales > Omphalotaceae > Collybiopsis > Collybiopsis confluens. The sequence goes on along the minus strand of JAACJN010000121.1, from coordinate 48,179 downwards.
AGGAGTAGGGCTGCACACTGTACCGTAATACAATTATGGCCGTACTTTATACGGGAGTTTGACGGATACGGAAGACCCGTATCCGTACCATACAGTGTTCTATCAAGGTACCGGCCGGTACAGGTACGGGTTGGATACGGGTAAAGTTACGGGTTACGGTCCGTATTACTACCGTAAATACTTCGGAAAGACAGATTCAAAATTCAGTTGGCTGTATGCAGCACTTCAATGCCTTCAGCTGTGAGCTCCAATCTTCAATACTGTAGCTTCACATTAGCACACCAGTGCATAAAGTAGTCTATTCCACATGGGAAAGTGCACCAGTAACCCCAGAGCATGAATGGATGATATACACAATGTGCGTAAATCTCTGCAAAAGTTAAGAGAGAAAAATTTGGAAAGGAAAATTTGAGTAAATTATCCAACTCTCCCTCCCCCTGGTGAGCGAAAGGGCTATTTAGCGCCGCAGCCTGGTTCCATGCGCAGATGAAGCCAAAAACAATATGTGCTAAAGCGCACTAATTTGGTCACACACGGGTCACAGCTACGGCTACCGTGGTTCCTGTAGAAAAAGATGAGTCATTTGTACATACATTACACTCGATAGGCAAACAGTATACATTGCAATTGGATATACATATGATTCAAACTTTACAGCCCGAAACAGACTCAGCTCCCACTACTGGCGGTGGCGCTGGCGGGGCCACCTGGCACTGTATCCATTTCCAACTGCCTTTACCTTGTTGAAAGCTGCAACAAGTTGACCTCCTTCAAAAGGAACCCAACGGTGCTCAGGATCCACCAGTTTGAAGCTGGTTTTTCTATAATCAAATCCTTTCTCACCGTCACCACTGCCGGTGTCCCGTCTCCCAGATGTCATAATATACTCTCCGCCACCACCCTCGGCATTGGAACCTTCATCATCCTCAGGCTCATTCTCTGAGGTATAGTCCACTCCCTCAACTTCATCATTCTTCAAGTTGCTCCCATGATCCGCATCTTTGCCATCTGACTCGGTCTTTGCACTGGCAGGAGCAACCAGTTCACTGGTAATGGGCCTGTTCTCCACCAAAACCACCTCGCCGCCAACCCAACCAACTCCCAAGACATGCTCTTGCCATCGCTTACCTGCAAACTGCAGATATTTCACCAGTTGTCTCTCGGTTTTTTCCTTCAGGCCCTTCAGGTGAACCCCGGATGAACCCAACTCTATAATGACTCGGATAATGTCATTTCCATCCCGGCCATATTGAGTAACAATAAAATCAGGGTACTGACGCCTCAAGTTGGCACGTATGACTTGAAGACCTAAGTATCGATGTGAATACCCCGCTGCCCGATGATTAATCCATAACTCTACCATAAGAATCAGTAGACCGAGCTCGGCGACTTCCCCGGCGGGTTTCCCCTAAAATTCGAAATCCCAGTTAATGACACTTAGATCAAACAAGGTGAAGTAGCGGTCATACCTTTTGCTTCATCCCTAAGTCTGCCTTGAGGCTTGACTATGTACTGCTTCTTCCCAAATTTGTCACAAAGATACATGTTCAAAGGACCATAGACAGAGAATTGATTCTGACGCTCGGACGAGCCAGACTGAGTGCTAAATTGATCGAGACGGTCCTGAAGATCCTCTGGGAGCTCGACTTCTGGATCAATGAACAGAGGTGGAGAGGAAGTATCATGGTCTTGAGAATTCTCCGAGTCTGGGGGTTCAACCTTTGGATCAAGTAGTAGAGGTGGACTCAAAGGCGGAGGTGGAGGTAGTTGAGCTCTGGACACGTCCATTGTCGTTGATTTCAAGAATTTCAAGACAGGTCACCGAGACGAGAAGATGTTTTATCTGTATCCGGAAGACAGAAAGTTAGTCCATGTGAAATCTGGATTCTAGGTCTACGAGAAAATATTGCATTTTGTCTGTATCCGGCAGAAGGAAAAAAGCCCATGTGAAATCTGGATTCTAGGTCTACGGGAAAATATTGTATTCTGTCTGTATCCGGCAGACAAAAAGTTAGTCCATGTGAAATCTGGATTCTAGGTCTACGAGAAAATTTTGTATTTTGTCTGTATCCGGAAGACAAAAAGTTAGTCCATGTGAAATCTGGATTCTAGGTCTACGAGAAAATATTGGATTTTAACTGCATTGGTCCATGTGAAATCTGATTTTACCGTCAGGACAGGTCTACGAGAAGATATTGGATTTTGTGAACTCTGGATTCTACCGTCAAGACAGGTCCATCGGAAGGACGTCTATGAGAAGGAATTCCAAGGGAAGGAAGGAAGTGTATCACACGGCACGGTCCCTAGACAGGAACGCCAGTTCCAAGGTATACGGAATATCAGATCTAAACTATATCCGAAAGACCGGACGTGTGAAATTTGGCTTTCGTCCAAGTATATTACGGTCGACGGGAGCTGGATCACGAGACTTGCCATTTCTCTCTCATGGGCGGTGACGACGACCAAGAACTCTTTGTTTTAAGCGGCTACAGCTTACTGCCTACCCAATTTCGTCGGCTTGTGCGCTCTTTATGCCGTATCCGTCGCATTAAACAGCGCCGCCACCACTTCATGGACTATGTGATTGCTTATGACATCTGGCGACAGAAACTACCCCAGGAAGTAATGGAAAGAGTACCGGAAGTTATCTGCGAGTACTCGCCTACTATCTAAACTGTGATTGCCTCTGATTACAAGCAATAGGCATCTATGATGATTCTCCAAACGAAATTCCTGTCCTCTATTTCTTCTTTACCCGATTTGTACCCTACGAGAATGACACGCAACTTGATCCTGAAGGCAAACATAGTGGTCTTTGGCGTCCAACGGCAAAGGACGAGAGCCGACTTGCGGAGTTTGTAAAGGTGGTTCACGAGTATGGCGGTCAACTAAGCATAGAACAACCCAAGTTCGAATGCCACAAACAATATATGTATGTGTTCGGGTACAGGTAACACTGAGGTATGTTTTGTTCTATGTTTGATATTTCTCAGTTTTAAAGGCCTAAATAGTATAACTTCGAGACAACCCTCCACCGCTCGTCCAAATCTCAAGCAATCAAATCTCAATCAAACTTTACCCTTTTTCTCATTTGTTCTCAACACGTTTTCTTTGACCGTCATTTTTGACCACTATACCTACTTATACTTATGAATTGACATGTATACTTTCATTAGATGCGCTGGGATCCGCCATTTTTTCTTTTATTCTTGTATTTTCTGCTCGGTAACGCGCGAAAGTAACACTACTGCCACTGATTGTAGGAAGGAAGGAAGGTATTCGATATTATTTCGAGTACAAGAAACAGCAACACTTACTCAGTCTTAACATGCTTGATGGACGATTCGGAATATGATTTACGAAACCTTCGACATTGCTGCCACCAGAACCACTGAATCCTTGACCAAGAGCAGGAATGATCCTGTGTAGTATCGTCGACCACCCAGGTCTTGAATTGCGGATATTTCAACCATTCACGGCCCTCTCTCGATCGACACTACTCCTCCCTTGCTGGACAAAGTTATAGATGCTTTAGAGCAATAATAGTCAGATTTCATCCTCTCACGAATAAGCTCTCCAATCAACATATACAGCGGTATGGAATTCGACGACTCGTAAGTCTAATGTGGACTAAACTAAAGGTTATGCTCCCTTTCGCAGATCCTTTGGCAACACTCATGTTCGACCATCTTTTTCGACTCTTGGCACCTGAATTTCCTCTTCTCTTCCCCTCGACCCGTATGTCTGCTCATCTTCCTCATGATTAGCCGCATATTCCTTGCCGCACTTGCGTTGCAAGCCTTATCCACGCGGCACTAATTTCTAGTCTCATCTTTGAGGGAAAAGCTTCTGATGACGTTCTCAGCGCAAAGCAAGGATGGGTTGTAGATCAAGAGGAACGTGACGCAAAGTTAGTGCATATCAATATACTGTTACATGTTACATGCTCTTGGTCTGGACAGCTCGCAGATTGCGATGTAGTAATATGCGTTGACCGAATAGTCTCGGATTCTTGGTATTGTGCTATCTATGTTGTTCCAGATTCATCTAAAATTCTCGAAAGCAGACTCAGGCAGGTTACCCAATAGGCGGGTTTCTTCGCTATCCATTCCAATTTCTACATGTTTAGCGTTACAGAATTGAGAAAAGGAGAATCTACAGTCTCTACAGAGCCCATATCAGGTATGTCCTATTACTGTAATGTTTCATATGTAAGATTGAAAAATAATTGCGGTTGTCGAACATCGACAGTTTCGAGGAAGTCCAGCAAAATATAGCACTCCAGGCCTGGGTATTGCAAGAATTGTAAGTTCAGGCATTCCTGTCCATGGCTCATATTGTAGGTGGTGGCGGGAAGCGAGCAATGCTTAGTGGAGATGATGAAGTGTAAGTTTAATGTCCCAAAACCTGACGCTGTGAAAATCACCACGAGGATAGGATAGATAGTCAAACCCTTTTGTCAGCACCAACGCGAGAGTCGAAGTCGATATATGCGCGCAGGAAGTATCCCAAATGCCACCATTCAAAACTGCACAGTCAAAAGTTGAGTAAAGTTATGGCGGACCTAAAAACGGAGATAACATGCATTGGGATAGTTTAATCTTTGGCAATGGCGGCATTGGTGGAGTTGTCGTCGTAGCCACAGATTGGTCGATACTGCATGTCAGGGGCATTCAAGGTCTTCATTCCCAATGGCCCACTAACTGAAGTGCTTCTAAGCCAAAGAGTTCAACTGGCAGAGATAAAAAGTGGAGGGGTGGTAATGATTAGACAACGGCCACGCAAGTGCAGGTCATAGTGTCGAAGGAGGCTAAGGAATGTAAGCTCTTTCTCTCTCTTTTGTTTCCAATTTCTCATGCAGCACGGAAAGCTATGTTTCTACTTTATAGACTCCAGCAAATGACAATGGGCGGAGAGAGGAACGTCGTTCACAGAGACTGGACATATGGGGGTTAGGCGCTGTCTATTCAATCCAAGCTCTCAAGTCACATGTCACATGTTCGATATCTTTTTACGTTCGACTGTCACTTCTTACTTCCGAATCTGGGAGCATATTTCGACAATGTTTATTGTTCATTCTGTACGTTTTTCTTTGATTTTACTTACTTCTTTACCTAATCTGGCTCTTCAAAGCGTTCTGGGCGTCAAGCTTAGTCTAGATTGATACTCGGTCTAATTCGCCGCTGGGAAGCCTCGCAGGACGTGGTCTCGACTTTCATTGCTCAAGTTCTCATCTCCTACCAGTACCTCCGAGGGAAAACATTGTAATATCTCATGGCATCGACGTGTCTGCCCATCTCGAGACATGCATCTGTGTTTGGAGCCAGGCTGGAGAAAATTGGGATTAGTGGTGGGATGTGAGTCTGAAATATCTTGTTCGGTATATCGTGTTCATTGACTTGCCCATGTAGATGTGAAAGTCATCCAGATTCTCAACAACAGCCGAAGATCCGACGCCTCTCAGATGGATACTGTTCACAATCCTTGTTCTATTATCTACGACCCTCGTTATACAATCCTAAGCAAATTTTCCACCGTTCAAAGGGTCCCTACAGTCCTTTTTTTGGTTCATCCTCGAGTTTCTGGACGCATCTCCCTTCCTTTCTCCTCGACTTCCAATACCTCAGCCATTTTCGCCGCTGCGGTCTCTGAATTGCACTCAATGGGAGTCAAACATCAAATTACGGTAGCAGGCAGTCTGCGATATCTCACATGTTCTGTGAGCCACATGTCCCCATGGTGGTATGGCGCATAGCTCCCCGTTGAAATCATGACGGAGTATTCATCTGCAAAGGAGAAATAGCCTTTGGAGGTATCCATTCACTGCACTTGCAGTAGGTTTGCTTCGTTTGCCGTTTGGCTTCGTCAGTAGGCTTATATTTCCTTCTTTGTTACAGACTTGATTGGATGCAATATGCGATCGTGGTGAATTCCAGTCGCGATGACACTCCGCAGTAGAACCAGGAAAAGACGCATGGACGAGTCATGAGGTTGGAAAATGTATGAGTGAAGATGTTCAAGCTTTGTCACAAGCTTTACTCTGAGGTGCGTTCGTCCTCCCCATTCTTCCCCATTCTGTTTTCAGATCTCATATCTGATATTCTATCTAGGGTCCTTTAAATTTCATTGCGTTGCCGCACGTTTTGGGCTCAGACCCATTCAACTTCCTCTCTCACCTACTTCTCATCCCCCAGTTCTTGGCATACCTGGTAAACCCACGGACCGACTTTTCGCTACCATCAGACGGGACCAGGAACGCGTCAAGTCTCAATCCCACAACCTATTGTCGCTTTTGGATGATACTGCCGGCGTCATCGATTGCTGAACCTATTCACCACATTGCTCAGCCCTCTCTCATTTCCTACCAGATAACACCCATTCCCTCATTCACCTCTACTTACTTTTCTGGTCCTTGAGTGCAAAGCTCAGGTTCGAGCCTTTGAACCCCGCCTCCGGGTGAACTGGCGGAGAAGGCGCAGAACCAAGTAATAAAATTACGTGCGTCAAATTCCGCTATACTTCCTATAACCTTCTTGACTGCGTGCAGTATACAATGACCTGTCCCACCCGCCATCTACACTCATCAGCAACAAGTATGCTTGGAGATCTGCAGATGGATCTGGTAACAACGACCCCAATTTGGGAAAGGCTGGAGCGACTTATGCGCGAACCGTTCAACAAACCCACCCATTGTCTCAAAGCAAGTTGCCAGATCCAGGCCCGGTTTTTGATGCGTGAGTAAAAATAAATGCAAAAACACACCTCCTATCGTGATCGTGGCTTCTGACACAACTTCTAGCCTCTTGAAGCGAGATGGCGTACATTGTGCGGTGATGGCTGAGAGAACGTTCTAACATTAATGAATTCAATCTTTTAACAGTTCCAGAGCCATCCGGCTGGACTGTTGTCTTCGATGTTTTCGTTTGCTGCATTGGTTATCCACAGGTGCGTGCCATCAGTTTATGCACGGTATCAAACACAAAAAGTAATCTTTCTTTTACCAGTGTCTTCCGGACGTCGCATACCAATGTCAATGTCAATGAGACATCATCTTACTGCGACTTGGCTCCTTTGTATGGCCATAACCAAGAAACCCAAGACAGAGTCTGCGACAAAGAGTCCGGCCTCGGATTTTTATTTCCTGATGTGTTCGCGGAGGATAGGTTGCTGCTGCTCCCTCCTGCCGTTTGTGTACTTCTGGTCTTGTTCAGCAGGAATCACAACGTACGAACGTGGTTCATGCCCAATTTGAAATAATTCCTTATCCAAATTTCTTTTTCTAGTACATCGCGAAAAAAATCTTCAGCATCAATGAACGCGGAAAATATCAGGATCCATCCAAACTCTCTGATGCTGCCCGTGTGTCTCAAGATGAGGAATTGTTCCAGACTGCGCGTCTGGTTAACTGTGGCTGGTATGGTACAGGTAAATTGAGTATGTTACATTGTCGGAGATACTGATAATCAATATTACACAGTCATCTTTTCCGATTACGTTTCTTGCATTCTGGGTTTGGTGAGGCAAGGAAGCAGTTGGAGCCTGAATCCTTTCGGGGTAAGCTATTCTTGACAACTGTTTACAGTTGGAATGATCTTATGCGACTGTAGGAAATGAGACCCCCAAAACTGTCTTAACTTGTGGTCCAGTTCAAGTGCCTTTACCGTTGGCATGTCACCACAAGCAAAGAAGACGAAGACTGGACAATTGAAGATGATTGAAAAGATTTTTTCTGGAAAGACTTCCGATGAGCTTACCCCTGCGGACTTTGTAGTCGGAGCCAAAAAGGCCATGCAATCGTTACCCGACATTCACCACTGGACGTTTGGAAAGTCAGTACCCGGGAAAATCTCCATAGAATGGTACCAATGTACTGACGATTATTTCTTTCCAGCATGCAGAGGCAGGAAGACAGCACGTTCAAAGATGAAGATTCAGCCAATTTGTTGAAGAATGCGTAAGTAGCAAATGTTCGGCAATCAACAAGTGGACTCAAATTTTTACATGTTTAGACCGGAGCATCCTGCAGGAGCATTCCGTGCCCGAGGAACTCCCGGTACGTACCGATCACCTTAATTGTCATTCAACGTAACTCATTTCGTGACTCGTTCAGAATGTATGCGTCTCCACGAGATCATGGGTATTTCCCAAAACCAAATGTGGGGTGTTTGTTCGATGAATGACTTCAGAAGGTATCTTGGTCTCAAACGTGAGGTTTCTTCATCGTTCAATTTCATTGGTTCTAACCCGAGGGTAATAGCATTTAGCACCTTCTTGGATTGGAACTCGGACCCTGAGATTGCCTTTGCCGCGGAAAAGCTGTATGGTGATATTGAGTATCTCGAGCTCTACGTTGGGCTGAAAGCAGAGGAGGCTAAGCCTGTCGTCGACGGTGCAGGCCTCTGCCCTGGTAACTCGCTAAACCTCTCGTTCCGGCTTATTAGAAACTGAAATACTCCCAGGCTACACAATCAGTCGCGCTATCTTGAGTGGTGCCATTGCGCTCACTCGTGGTGATCGTTTCTTCACCCATGATTACACCCCGTTCAATCTCACCGCATGGGGCTTTGCTGATTGTCAGCGCCAGTCCGATGCTTACGGGTTTGGCAGCGCCCTTGGTCGACTCTTTTTTTGCAATCTCCCCGGGCAGTTTACGGAGAACAGCACCTACGCGTTCTTCCCGTTAATGACTCCGGATGCAATGACGGTTTTCCTGAAGGATCTGGACGCTCTAGACAAATACGATATGAAACGACCTGTTCCAAGAGCAGTAGGCCAGGTTGCAGTGGGTAATATCATCAAGGACCCCAAGTTCATCACGCATTATGAAGAGAGAGCTAAACATGTTGTTTCGGGTAAAGGGTATGTCGATGCGTTGTTCGCAGCCATACATCGTTTTAATTGTGCATCATTCAGATTTTTCAGTGCACCTGAAGATCGTTCAGAACAAAAACGGGTGATCGGTGTCTTCACTGGAAGTCCCGAGGCCTCCGAAGAGTTGTCAAAGTTCTTCTACTCAAAGACGCAAGAGCTTATTAAGAGCAACTCTTTCAATACAGAATCGACACTTCTCTCTCCCCTCTCTGTCACACACATATGCAAACAAACACTTGACCAAACACTCTGCAAGCTGGATTATCCGTCCGCCCGTCAAAATACTATGCGGGGCTAGTCACTGCTCGTAACGAGGGCGTAGAGGAAAAGGAAGATGCATCAAGAAGGCTGGAACGAGGTAGAGGATGGCTGTTGAAGAAGTAGTTGGCAGGGGTAATGCTTTTCTTTCTCAAGGTATGCCTTTCCACTCTCATTTTGGTGTGAGAGCGCATAATCACGCTTTGTAAAATAGACACGGCAAATACAGTGACTTTGGCCCTCATGGATGTGGACGACGCTGCTACTATAGGTCGAGGATTGTAAACACAGTGCGTACTGTTCTGGAATCCTGTTTCGCGATGTTTCTCACTCTGGCCTGACTTATTTCTGTAGCCGGAGTACAACTTTGTTTCGATGTCTATTCCCTCTTATCCCTGTCGTATCCCATTTGTCCAAATGTTGCCCAACCAAGGCGCGTCATTTCGTGTTCCTTGGAGTCTATTCTTTGCGAGGGGGATGCCGTCGTCGTTATGAAAAAAGGGGATGGTCACCTTTTTAACGCCAAAAATGTCACTCCGCGTGTCCTCAAGCTTCCTTGGGCACCCGATACGCAGACTCTTCATCTTCCACGCATCTATCGATCCTCAAACGATTGTTCATTCAGCCCCACTCTTGTTCCGCATCTAGTCATCACCTACAACAAACAGCCAAATCATGAACAGCTCTCCTACCCGCAAAGCTAGTACCAGCAAGACGCCTCATCGTCTGATTCTCTGGGATATACCCCACGCCATGGTTTTCACGCGGGTTTTTCTGGCTTTCCTGTCATTTTCGTGCCCTCACCGTCCCGTCCTCCCGGACTCTTTCGCTTCCCAAACCTCTCCGTTCTCACCCCGAGTCCAGGCCGACGCCCCAGTCCTCCGAATTTGACTCTACCGCACTTGTTGACTGGTCATACTTTCTGGGAAGTTCTTTGGTGTAGAAAGATGATCAGCAAGTACAGAAACCGCTGTGGTTCAACTGGAGATACAGGTACGCTCTCGTGTTCATTGTCTTACATGTATCCGGCGTTGACGTAGACTGGTATTCTTTAGCACTTTATCTTTTTTCTCCCTTGCGACGATCGCACGCTTCCGGACGGTACACGACAAGGGAAGAGTGGAATCCCGCTCTGGCTTTTCCCTCCTCCCCATACCCTCTTCGTTCGGCCTGATGAACACGCCTTTTCTCCGACTCAGTTACCGGGACATTTGCCGAAGTCAATACTAGATAGCTTGAATGCAAATGCCCAATCATTGCCATCCACGTCGACTCCGATATCAAGAACGGTGAAGGGAAGGAGAATCGAGATGCAGGATAGACCGTCTGAAAGTCGGTACTATGATTTGTTGGGTGTAGTACCGATGTACCGGGACAGCGTTCACAGGAGCTATCAAGAAGGTGTATCGTATGTCCTCTTTTTCCGTTTCGCACTACAGCTGGTTATTGATTTATTTGCATCCTCTCATTCATATCCTAGGCCGGCGCTCAAAATTAAACATCACCCAGACATTCTTCCCGATGATCCTTAAGTTGGGGAATGGTTCGAAACTATTGCGATAGCGTATTAGGTGCTCTCCGACCTAGACTTGCGTGCCTAATATTACGAATTCGTAATGGTTGCGTTGGCCCTGAGGAAGTTTTCTTAGCAATGTTCGGAGGAGAGCGTTTTGTCGGGGTTATAGGGCAACTCAGTCTTGCTCGCGAGGGATATGATATGAAGGCCTCTCTACAAAACGCAGAGGAGGCTGAAGAGGCAGGAGACTCAAGCGGAGGGCCAATAATGTTCAGGATGGAACAGAAAATCGGTCTTGAGCGAAGAGGAAAAGGCGAAGAAGGGAGAGAAGGGCCAGAAGAAGGTTGGTTCTGTTCAGTTTATTCTTCTTCAGTGTCTTATCTCATGGATGTTCTATCTTTTGTACAGAGAGCTGCCATGAACGGAGCGAATCGCCCAACTCATCGAAAACTTCGAACGTGAAAATTGGGCTTGCTATGGTATCTACTCGATACTCTCGAGTATCCGTGCCGGTACCACACATCACCTTCATATCCTCCTGCTCTTCTTCTTTTGGTCTGTTCACCTTACGTTCCTAGACATACCACAGGACTCGGACTCTTACGATAGTTGTATCTCGAGTGCTCTCGAAGCTCTCTTCATCTGCAAACTCTCCATCTTCCCCAACTGCTGTGGTCTAGACATTAGACGCCAAATCTCAATCTATGATGACCCACCGCGCATTTGTTTTGATTACCATGGTTGGTTGTTCAGGAGGAGTAAACGGAAAGAATTTGTCCATGTCTGACTCAAGTACATATGGGTACCTCTAGTGTAAATAGTCATGTACATATATATGTATATATATATATTCATTGTCGTCTAACCAATTTCCCGAACCGACATTGTCTCTCTTCCGTCACTATGTCTAGCTCTAATTCCACCAGGTGCGTATAAACATGGCTCCTCTGTCAACCCCAAAGTCATACAGCCATAGAACCATATATCGACACCTTCCATCTCCACGCCGGCATTCCAACTCGCACAAAAGCTGTCTTCTAATTGAGCTCTCACCATTTGGACCCAGTCGCACCTGTATCACCCCACTTTTTCAACGTATGCTCGACATTATTCGGAGCTGCAGCATAGTCATGCCCTCTCTCTCCATCCATCGACTGCTCGGTCTGGCAAGTATGGATCGAATCAACGCCCTACTTGCAGTCGACTTTCCGGTCCAGCCCTCTACGTGCACTGACCAGTTCTACCTCGACTCAAACTATCAAATACACCAGCTGCATGAAGCATCCACAATCCTAGCCAAAGTTGTTTCCATACAGGCAAAACTTACGAGCCGTATGAGATGTCATGACACTCTCTCATCTGACAACATTGCCCTCACCATCGTTCAAAACCTACTCACGCTATATGAATGTGTCAACAATAGAAGAAGGAAGAAAGAAAACACTTTATGGGAAGTTCTCGATGACAATCCAACGCATGCTACAGTAAAGCTCAAAACTTTGATGAGCAAGGTGCGTGTATTGTGACTACTTCCAGTATCCCTCTCTAAACCATACTAGGTATCCGAAAACTCGGCTGACTTTCAAGGCAAGCTCCCCCACATACAGTTGCGCAACTTCCAAACTCTAGGTGCTGGGCGCTGGCTTGATGACGAAATCATCAATTATTTTGTTGAAAAGTGGTGTTCCAAATCCGGTACCACCATTGGGTTCAACACCTTCTTTGCGTCGAAGGTTCTTTTTCAGGAGGATGACTGTATCAACCCCAAGTTCAAGGTAACTGTGGCCGATGAACAAACTGTCGGAAGCTGGTACCGCAGTGCAGCGGTGGGCTGTCTTTTTTTCCAGTGGTTAGGATCGCTGATGGTTCAGTTTAGAAAGGTGTTCTGAATTGGGATAGCGTATTCATACCAGTCAATGAAAACAAGACTCACTGGTATTCTGCCCGTATCGACTTTCACCTCAGAAGGATTGACATATATGACAGTCTCAAGGAGAGATACACTGTCAATCAGAGGAAGCCTATGCTGCTGCGAAGGAATGCTCCCCTCATGATGGTATGTCTTGCTTTACATTCAACAACAAATCCAACCTGAGACATGAACGCTACCAGATGTTAATGTGGCTGACTGAGGTCTTAGGCCGGATTCGCGGCGAAGATATTGATCTCAGCCGCAGTTCTGACTGTGATTGGGTGTATGATCCCCATTTCAAGGTTCGGTCGAGCTTCTCACATGATATATGTTATGATATATGTTAATTCAACTCAATCTTCAGGTCAGTTTTCAACCAAATAGCTGTGATTGTGGAGTGCACCTGCTGTGGCACCTTCGCCATGTGCTGGAATACCGTCAAATAACACTGGATCATGGTGTTGGGGAAGGCGAACTGGGTCATCTCGCATTTACACGTAATATGGTTGGCAAACGTCTGCGACTAGCTCGTGAAATGCTGGATGATATTGGGCTCGGAATAGTGTAGAAATTCTTTTGTATTTCTGTATCGCTTTCCACATATTATCTGTGATAGCAATTTGTATCACCGGGCGCTAATGTATCTGACCTTACACCATCACCACGAACAACCATCTTTTTCAATCACTCATGCCCCAGCATACTACAACCATTGTCAAAGAGCTTCGTGTAACTGTACCGCTTTTTAGATGAAGTCAAACAACTCGAGGTTCACACAACCTTTTCTAGGGTGTACCGACTCGGGACTGTCAAACTCATTTAGACGGGCTTCATGGGGCGGCAGGACAAGGAGGACACAAAAACGTAGATGTAAATTTGGATGTGGCCGTATCGTCCACTCTCACTATCGGCGGATTTTCATTTCAAACATGCGATGGTGAAGGCAAAGACCGTTTCACGTCTCATTTTCTATTTTTTTAATGCTTCTCACTGATAACTACTTGTAGTAACGGTCCCGTCGGTAATCCAGTCACTCCGGCCTCCTCCCGGGACCATGGGACGGAAACATGAAATTGGAACTAATCTCACCGGCTATGTTCATCCAAATGGACATATCAAGTGTACTTTCAACGATTTGAAGACATCTTCATCGTCTATTGTCGTCGTCATCAGGACACGACTGCAGTGCAAAATTCATACTTCAAATCATGAATGCAACTCCAGCCAACCATCTTCGCACAGTACATGATAAGGCTGAGTAGAACATGCACTGAGTAGACCTATAGGGTTGCGGATGGGTGTTCGGATGCGAGAGGGAAAGAGAACGAGCATGGCTATTACTATGGATACAAGCATTGTGGGGTGAGTAGAAGGATTTCTTTTCTCGTTTTTTTTTCGCTGTTGGTCGATATCCTTTTGTGATATTTCGACGCTTTTTATCCTTCATACTTTGTTTTTTACCCTATACACACTGTCCCCCTCTCCAATACATTCTTTACACACGTCCACCTTCCATGTCTCTCCAACTGATGATATTTACGTTCAGAAATCGATCGAAACAAAGCTTATTGAAGAAGGGGAATGGAAACAAATGCGCTGTTTTGCTTGTCCTGAACGATCAAAAAAGGTTCAGCCCTTCAGTGTTGTATCATTATCTACTCGCATTATCAACGAGTCCAGGTTGTCAACAGAAGAACAAGCTGAGGAAAGATGACATATTGGAGTGACATGAAAATCCCTATCGCTAACACCGAAAAGGATATCAAGGTTCGAAGGTGGGAAGAAGAAGTACGAGGATCATCCCTGTAACTTTGGGCGCTACCTGACCAAACCGATGGTCATGTCGGCTTTTCTTACTCAGCTCCCTCCCATCCCATGCACCCCATGATAGCGGTTCGTGGAACATACTAAGTGTTGCTCACACACTCCATTATCTACGCTCCACACTGAAAACCATCGATGGAGGAAAGCGGTGAGTCGCTCTTGCTTTCTACACATTTATGAGCTGTCCATTATGCGGGTACTTCATCTACGGGTCGAAACCCACCGCGAGCTTTTCTTTCCCATAAAACAACCTTCTCCTTATTACTACCGGAGATTTGGCGTCGTCCTCCCCAAGATTAGGAATCTGTCACGACTTCTGACGTTGTCATCGACGTTTCATCCAGTACTTTGACGTCGGTCTTGGAGCTCATGTATGCAACAGATACATGGGACATTGGTGCTACTGATTCCTGCTCAATCAAGCGATGATAGTACCTTGGCCCTAAATCAGAACGGGCGGTCCTACTCCGGTGGAAGCCCCTGAATTGTGGCCAGACAGGATACATGCGTATCATTGGTTGTTCACACCTTTTGCTGTCCGGTCATCAATCCAAGGGCAAGTGGAAGAGTCATGGGCGGCTGAACATACCTGTAGAGCCTATGTACGCTGTCAGTCTTGTTATGTCGGATGCATCCCTTCCCCTCCTTCCCCTCCTCCTCCTCTGTCTCCTTCTGCTAAATGGGACTAATATTATTTGCAAAATAGGCCATCCATTCCTCAAGTTAATCCAATAGTATTTCTTCCATATTGAACGATGAAAGCTACATCTTAATGTAGCCTGAAATATCTACGGCCGCCTCTCCATCTCTTCTTGCGCGCATTTCAAATACAAGAGTCGGTCATCTACACATTGCATCTAGCAAGATACTTTCGAGATTCAAAGATCTGAACCTGGAGTGACACGACAAGGATGAACAGGGTCGAGCTCAGGATATAGACCTCCTTTGTCATTTGTTATACTCATTTTAGTGGGTTCAGCATTTCAAGAGCAGGACTTTCAATAATGTATGCACCTATCCTCTTTTTCAATACTTTCCACATGGATTGTGCTCTGTTCAATGCAGATTACTCTTCATCCCTTATTGTTGTAGTATTTAGTTTAGCTTGACAGTTTGCATACCAGTACTTGTATAATTAATTTTCTATGTTGATATGCTTTCTTAATACAGATGTTAGGCCCTATTTAGGTTCCAAATATGTAATACATTGCTCAATGTATTATCTGAGATCATGTAGCTATATTGAATGTTTTACTTTGAATATTCTCAGGATGTCTGAGGATGCCCAGGACACCTGAGGATGCTCAGGTTTCTACAGAATTCCTGGGTTGCTGCAGCTGCTAGAGATGCCTCAGCATCCTCAATGAAATCTTGATAGGCCAGGGTAATGACCCATATCCTGGGATTCCTAGGTCCCAAGTGTTTTTCCAGATGTTGCGAAACAGCTGCTCCAACTAGAGAGGCCACAGTACTAAGACCTTTGCCAACTTTTAATGTCATTTGACGCATTTCCTTTAGCCATGCTTCATTGACGTCTTTCTGAGATGCTAAACGCTCTCTTTCAAGCTCTAACTTCTCTTTTTCATTAACACTATCTTTGGAAGCGGACTTCCACAAATCTGAGATGCCTCCTTCAACATCGTTCTCCTGCTTAATCTTTCTGACACTTTTAAGGTAGTCAAAGTTCGACTGGGCAGGTAGACCCGACGTGAGTGGATAGGCTATCTGGCTTCGTCTATACGACTCTGGGTTGGTAGAACCAATACCCGACGACCTTACGGAAGTTAGGCCGTATATAGATTCGTAGTTCGACAGTGAGAAGACTTTTTCCGCCGCCGCTACTGCTTCTTTAAGCGTAATAGGATCCTCTTTTCTTCGATTACCGATCGTTGCCGGTTTTACATCTCTCCTAACTTGATCAAACACCATACTTCGAGTACTCTCTTCGAATACCTTCAAGTAGGTGCGTACCGCATCCCTATTAGCTAGGATGGGTCGATCCGTCATTAACTTTTCACATTCTGTAACAAACAGAACATTATAAAGTCGAAACTCGGCTTTCTGCCTTATACTCAGGGGTTCGTACTCATTGACAATTCGGTCTAACTCATACATTGACCCTGCAACATCTAACATTTCTTCAGGAAGAATATTTCGGACCTCTTTTACGAATTCATCGTAGTTAGGCGTCCTAACACTCTTCATGCCCATAAATAGCTTTCTGGTCGGATATGTACTCCAGTCCAGAGCTAGTTTTAACTTCGCATCGTCCGACGTAATGCCGTTTGAATCAAAGATCCACTCTGCCGCCTCAAACCATTGAATAACTCCGACTGGGTCTTCGATATTCAAGATAGGAGGGGTCTTATATAACTTTGGTAACTTTTCGGCTGCAGCAGCCAACTGAGTCACCGCATCGTTCGAAAGGGTTGGTAACCCAATCTGGGGAATATTGTTCCGATTTGACATGTTTTTCGATTTTTGTAAGATAGGATGAGAAGTAGACGAGATAGAATGCGAGAGATTGAGATTTGGAAAGGAAGACTGAAACCAAGACGAGAAAATAGACGGATAATCAAAAGGAAGTGCTGGGGTTTGTGTAGAGGCGAGATTGATTCATTCGAAGTTGAAACGATTCGATCCTTGCTCGTTATTCGAGTTAGGACTTTCACCAATCGGTGTTAAAGGTGATTCTGGTTGTTCTCTAAACTGGTCGTCGTTGTCTTGAGACGCCGAACGTACAGCAGGAGATTTTGGGTATGCTCCAATAGAAGGACCTTCTGGTTCAACTACTGTTGCTTTTTCTTTTGCTTTACGAGTTTGCCCTCTGTTATCTGACGAAGGGTTCACTGATTTTGCTTTTCTTTGACGTGCTTCGACGCAATCTAACTCCCC
The DNA here is from genome assembly GCA_013368555.1 of Collybiopsis confluens. Taxonomy (NCBI): domain Eukaryota; kingdom Fungi; phylum Basidiomycota; class Agaricomycetes; order Agaricales; family Omphalotaceae; genus Collybiopsis; species Collybiopsis confluens. The sequence goes on along the minus strand of JAACJN010000121.1, from coordinate 30,903 downwards.
AAAGTCAATGATTTGAACTCGAGATGAATTCCGAGTGTTACGCTTTGACGATGGTTCGCCTATCTTGTTTTTGCAACGTACAAAGGGTTTTTGTGGCTTTTAGGCCTATAGATTCTTTTAGAACCCCTCGCGGTGGGCTCCAGATAACGCGCAGTGCGTGGGATCACAACTACCACAACCCAAAACCAAAACTAAACCCAAAACGTGTTTAGGTAAGTTAGGACGGGTTCCGCCTTATCAAATTTATAAAGGTGCGAGTGTGCTTGTCAAAGGTTACGCGGGTTCCGCAAGAATCTATCACTTTTATCTTTTCTTTATCCACAGGAGCTAGGGCTCAACTGCTTCGGCGTTCGACTACGGTGTAGCCTAACTAGGTTTTGTATAACTTTGGATCGCTTTCAGTCAAAGTCGGGGCGCACTGGCCTTCCTAACTCAAACCAAACTCGAAACGGACTTTTGCCAGTGACGAAGGGGCTAGGGCTCAACTTCCTCGTATGGACTTTGGATAGATCGACGAAGGGGGGCAAGGGCTCAACTTCCCAACGAAGATAGGACAACTTTGGTATATACTCGGTTTAGTTCACCACAACCTGAACCGGACTATCACAATGCGAGGGAGCTAGGGCAATCGACCTCGACTTTCCAACTTTGGTATATACGCAGTCTAGTTCACCACAACCTTGACCGGGCAAATTTCGTAACTTTTCTTTTCTTTATTGGCTACACAGGAGTTTTCTCGCTGGTTTGCACTTCTCAGACGCCCACTCCGGCAGATACTGAGCAAAATATAATGTATGGTGAGATCCGCACTGGGTAATCTGAAGTTAGGATACATACGTGCGGGGTATATATACTGTAAAATAATAAATAATACTAAAATTCCCAAACCCAAATAAATATTCAAGGAAATGCTGAAACGTCGACTCCACTTCCACTTCCAGGTAATTCGGCCGCCTTCATAGTCCTTCCTAACTTGTTTTTGTAGGATCCTTCCATTTCGAGTAAGAGGTCCGACAAATTGGATGGGTAAACGGGTCGGCTAATTTGTCCAGAGCAGGGCTAGAGCGTCCTGATGATTCCTTCATCATTTAGCCACACTCCGGTCTCTAGTTCCGCAGTATAGCTTGAGTCATAACTGAGCTGGCATCGGAATGTCGGTACCGGTCCTTGTGGATTACGGCCTAACTCTCCCAACGTACTCAAAGGTACTTCAAACAATTCCCTCGTTGAGGTCTGATGTGTTCTAGCTTCTCGTTGCATATCTTTTCATGTATGTTGCATGTATCAACACTTAAGCATATCATATCATTTCTTTTCTTTGACTTTTTGTTCCATCTGGTACGAGTACTCAGTATCATCGAATAGTATTTCGGGTGAAACCAAGTTAGGACTCGATAAGAGCCACTAGAATAAGTGCCACGTGTCAAATAGCCTCGTAGGTCTTTGATCCCTTGATACGAAGCGAGTAACTAGCTTATATATGAGACCCTTGGCGGGTTATGGGTGAGTCTGCTAACTTTCGAGAGTTAGGACCAAGTTCTCATAAGCCATCTATGTGAAGATGTGTATGGTTTACCATCGACCAAGGTAAACATAGTTAGGACGCATGGTCCAATCCTCGAGTAATCGCATACATAGTTGCCTATGTTAAGAACGATGCGCCGGACGCGTAGGTTACACGTGGTCGTATTCTGTGGTGTCCTGAGGTTTCGTATATTTTACTTCCTTTATGTTTCGTTTCATCTCTTGCTTCCTTTAGTTTATCAACTTCCGTTCCGGTAACAAGGATTCTCCAAGGTAGAATCATTTCTCCTTTCTATTTGTTATTATAGCTTTACTTATATATGTTGGTCGTATCGACGAGTAGTCCCTCAGAACTTCCATTTACGTTCTGAGGGTATGTCATTATTCTTCCAGTATCTTTTATCCTTACTGATGTTCCTGTAGTCTACGGTGTACTTACATAGGTTACAGGTAATCTGAGAACTTCCATTTACGTTCTGAGGTCTACGGTGTACTTACATAGGTTACAGTTCTAACAGATTCGCAGTCAGAATTTGCGCTTGACCTTAATTGTACAAACAAACCGCTTGAACGACAATGTCATCCAATCCCAGTTCCCTTCCCAATCTTATTGCCTTTACTGAGGATCGTCAGCTGTCCGGAATCTCGAACTGGGCAGTTTTCCGAGATCACTTGAAGTCGACCGCTAGATCTACTGGCCTCTTCGGTTACCTCGATGGTTCTATCCAACCGGCTTCCTCTAATCCCACTGGCGCCACTAGTACTCCTACCGCTCAAACTCCGATTAATTCCCGTACCCCTTCTGTGGAAGAATGGGAGTTGAGAGATGGTCGCCTCGCTGGTATCATATACCAGAATATCAAGGACCCTCGATCTATTGGAGTAACGGAGGACATGACATCTAATGCGATGTGGCTAAAGCTTATCAGCGAGTACGAAACAAAGTCGGCCGCAGCCCAAGCCCTTGCCAAGGAACGTATTCAGCAGCTCAAATATAGTCCGGGAACCCCTTTTGAAGACTATTTCAAACAGCTTGAGGCGCTCCGTAAATCCGCGAACGACGTCGGATGCTCGATCCAAGACGAAGATCTCCGCACCAGATTCCTGACCTCGCTCTCTAACGAAAATTTATGGATTCTTCAGAACCACGGCGCTCGTCTATATTCCGATCTCAAGCGTACCTTAATTGAATACGATATGATGGTCGAGTCTTCCAACGCTGTCGAAGTGAAATCCGTAATCCCTAACGCCCTTGCGGTGTCCAATGGAATGGTATGCGAAAACTGCAATCGCAATGGACACACCAAAAAGGGATGTTGGGCAAGAGGGGGTGGACGTGAAGGTCTTGGACCTCGCTGGTATAAGGCTCCAAAAGGCATGGAGCCCGTGAAACCGGAACCTATGAAACCCTCCAACAGTACTGCTGCAGCAGCTTCCAGCTCTGATAACTCACCTGTCACCACCGCCGCCTCTACCTTATATCACTTTGACGACGACGACTTCTCTGGTACGACTTCGCTATCACATTGCTCAATTCCCCCTATTCACGTCATTCCTAGACTGGGACACGAAAGTTATCCCGTTCTGAATGCAAGGGGAGGCGATGTTGATAATATAAAAATTCTTGCTGTACCGTCCATCGTTAAAGAGAATAAACTTGACATTCCAACATACCTGGATAGTGCGGCTTCCCACTGGTGCATACGCAACCAACAGCGATTCATCAAGTACACACCGAGTAAAGCTGTTGGACAGATGGCGGAAGAAGGGAACAAAGGGTCCTTCAATATTGAAGGATACGGCATTGCCGAGATCTCTATAAGAACAAGTGAGGGGTCAGTCAACTGCCTACAATTTCCTGCAAAACACGTACCATCCTTCGGAATGAACCTTATATCAATTCCAGCTATGGATCAAAAAGGTTTACGTGGTGAATGGGGAAATGGTAGATTTTTAGTTAAGGACCCTGCTTCCGGGAAGGTTGTTGTTGACGGGTACCTTGCTGCTAGACGTGGTGGCAATGGACTATACCGTGTTACTGTTGTGGATGAGTTAGACTCATCTCACAGATCGTCTCCATCGACGTTAAACTCCCCTTCATCTACGTTTGTACTTGCCTCAACTCGCAACCGCAGTTCACGCGCCAAGCCCTGTTCTCTTGCTATGTGGCATACTCGATTTGGGCATGCGGATGTCAACATGATTCGCCTAATGGCGAAGCGAAAGTTGGTCGACGGTCTTGAAGTCACTGATTTTGAGCTGTGCGGAAAGTGCGAACCATGTCTTTATGCAAAAGCCAAACGTCTCCCATTCGACGATGTTGTTATTCCTTCTTCTGAGCCGCTGGATCGGGTTAGTCTGGATCTATGGGGTCCGTCACGTACCAAGAGTCTCGGAGGGGCAAACTACATGCTTCTCATCTGCGACGATGGAACAGGCATTCCATTTCCATATTTTTCCCCGAATAAGGAAGGCCAAAGTATCCTGAAATACATTCAAGATTTTGTTGAAATGGCGGAAAGACAAACAGGTCGAAAAGTCAAGGTGTTTCGTGTTGACATGGGGCGGGAGTTTGATAACAAACTCATGGATGGGTGGTGTGCCGAGCGTGGTATACTAATAGAGAAAGTACCTAAGGCGTCATCAGCTGCAAATGGCCAAGTTGAACGAGCAAATGGTACCATCATTTCCGGTGTTCGCTCAATGCTTGAAGACTCCGATCTTGACAACCGGTTTTGGGCGGAAGGATCTTCCTCCTACTGCTACATTCGGGGGATGATTCCGACGAATCGACATCCGGGCCAGATCCCTTGGGAGAAATGGTATGAACAAAGTGGGAAGAAAGTGAATGTTTCTCACCTTCGTCATTGGGGATGCAAGGTTTGGGTCACTGATCTAGATCATATTGAGGGAAAACTGGGGAGGCAGTCATGGGAGGGTCGATTTGTTGGTTATGTTGGACGTCGTGGGTATCGTGTATGGGATCCCGTTCGTAAAGGGATATATCCGGTGAGGGATGTAATATTTGAAGAAGGAATGCCGCGCCGGACCACGGGAGTGATAGCTCAGTCAAACGGACCGATTTTTGATCTCGACGTCGAGCCGGATCAACCAATTCAAATCGAGACCGAGGCTACGACTTCTGTCCCTGACACTACTGACACTACCCCGCTTGTTGGTGCTGACCCTGAGCCACCCGCTGCTGTTGATCCGTTAGCCGACATTGCGCCGACTCTTAGACGTTCAGCCCGTATCCGTACCCCCTCCAGTCAACAATTATTACACTTGGAATCTCAAGAGGAGGAAAATCGGGCTCGCGACAGAGCCGAGGATTGGGCTAACATCGTTGTTCTTGCAAGCACCATAAAAGGGGGGGAAGTATACATTCCTAAATCCTTTCCAGAAGCAATGGCGAACGCCGACGACTGGCTTCCCCCTATGAAAAAGGAGTTTGATTCTCTTGTTCAACGTGGATGCTGGACTCTTATAGACAGGCCGAAGGATGCGAGGGTTATGCAAGGAATGTGGGTATATGATATCAAAGTTGATGGTGACGGAAAGTTACTCAAACGAAAGGCTCGATACGTGGCGAGGGGTGATATGCAGATCCCGGGTGTGGACTTTCAAAAGAGCTGGTCCATGGTTGCTCGTTTTGAATCTGTCCGTTTCCTCATTTCTATATGTGCATTTATGCGCCTTCAGACACGACAGTGGGACTTTTCATCAGCTTACCTCAACGGATCTCTTCCGGAACAACCACCTGTTTATATGGCCCAAGTAACCGGTTTCGCGCAAGAAGGGGAGGAAAACAAAGTTTGCCTAATGCGAAGGCCGCTTTACGGAATGGCTCAGGCGGGGCATATTTGGTACAAGGACTTAGAGGGTAAATTCAAACAGAATGGTTTCAAGTCGTCTCGAGCTGATCCGTGTATCCGCTTTCGTCGAAACGCCAAGACAAATGATTTTTCTATTGCAACTGTTCACACAGACGACATATTTTCTGGTTCATCTACAATTGACGAAGCTGATGATACCGTTAACGGCTTCGCTGGCTGGGATCTCTCGGATGTTCGCGATAAACATTTCCTTGTTGGACTAACAATCAATCACCTTGAAAACGGTTCTATCGCTATTTCTCAGGCGCCGTTCTTCCTTAACGCTTTCAAGCACTTCGGAATTAGTGATCTCCATCCCATCTATACCCCGCTACCTCCGAATTTCTCTCTCAAACGAAATGAGATTCAAACCGCTGAAGACCGGGCTTTTATGAAGGGTAAGCCATACCGAGGCATACTTGGTTGCTGTTGGTGGGGAGCTAGCAGCACTCGCCCAGATATTGTGTATGCATGTTCTGTGCTATCTACTGTTCAGAACGCCCCGAAACGCTCTCATTGGGACTTACTGATCAAACTTTGCCGATATATATCATCTACAATTCATTACGGTATTGTATATCAACCCGGGTCTGGAGGGAAAATCAAACCCATCGGATACATCGACGCAGATTGGGCCGGGGATAAATCCACCCGTAAATCAACATCCGGCTATGTCTTTGTTGTCAACGGTTCGCCAGTTGCATGGTCCTCCAAACGTCAAGATTCTATTGCACTCTCCTCTACTGAAGCCGAATTTGTCGCAATGTCACGCGGTGTTCAACAGGCGCTATGGATGCGGAGCTGGTTGGACGAAATCGAATTAGGGTTAGGGGATGAGCCGATGAATCTTTTCTGCGACAACCTTGGGGCGGTGAGTCTCTCGGAAACAACAAAGGGTCATAGTCTTTCAAAACACATTGATATCCGTCACCTTTTTGTTCGTGAGTTTGTGGCTCGTGGGCGCGTTGCCATACATCCTATCTCCACTTCACAAAACATTGCGGATATTATGACAAAGTCTCTTCCTAAAGACAAGCACCGACGGTTTGTGTCTGCTCTGGGGCTGGACTGGTGGTATCAGGACACCAGGGGGGGTGTTAAGAACGATGCGCCGGACGCGTAGGTTACACGTGGTCGTATTCTGTGGTGTCCTGAGGTTTCGTATATTTTACTTCCTTTATGTTTCGTTTCATCTCTTGCTTCCTTTAGTTTATCAACTTCCGTTCCGGTAACAAGGATTCTCCAAGGTAGAATCATTTCTCCTTTCTATTTGTTATTATAGCTTTACTTATATATGTTGGTCGTATCGACGAGTAGTCCCTCAGAACTTCCATTTACGTTCTGAGGGTATGTCATTATTCTTCCAGTATCTTTTATCCTTACTGATGTTCCTGTAGTCTACGGTGTACTTACATAGGTTACAGGTAATCTGAGAACTTCCATTTACGTTCTGAGGTCTACGGTGTACTTACATAGGTTACAGTTCTAACAGATTCGCAGTCAGAATTTGCGCTTGACCTTAATTGTACAAACAAACCGCTTGAACGACAATGTCATCCAATCCCAGTTCCCTTCCCAATCTTATTGCCTTTACTGAGGATCGTCAGCTGTCCGGAATCTCGAACTGGGCAGTTTTCCGAGATCACTTGAAGTCGACCGCTAGATCTACTGGCCTCTTCGGTTACCTCGATGGTTCTATCCAACCGGCTTCCTCTAATCCCACTGGCGCCACTAGTACTCCTACCGCTCAAACTCCGATTAATTCCCGTACCCCTTCTGTGGAAGAATGGGAGTTGAGAGATGGTCGCCTCGCTGGTATCATATACCAGAATATCAAGGACCCTCGATCTATTGGAGTAACGGAGGACATGACATCTAATGCGATGTGGCTAAAGCTTATCAGCGAGTACGAAACAAAGTCGGCCGCAGCCCAAGCCCTTGCCAAGGAACGTATTCAGCAGCTCAAATATAGTCCGGGAACCCCTTTTGAAGACTATTTCAAACAGCTTGAGGCGCTCCGTAAATCCGCGAACGACGTCGGATGCTCGATCCAAGACGAAGATCTCCGCACCAGATTCCTGACCTCGCTCTCTAACGAAAATTTATGGATTCTTCAGAACCACGGCGCTCGTCTATATTCCGATCTCAAGCGTACCTTAATTGAATACGATATGATGGTCGAGTCTTCCAACGCTGTCGAAGTGAAATCCGTAATCCCTAACGCCCTTGCGGTGTCCAATGGAATGGTATGCGAAAACTGCAATCGCAATGGACACACCAAAAAGGGATGTTGGGCAAGAGGGGGTGGACGTGAAGGTCTTGGACCTCGCTGGTATAAGGCTCCAAAAGGCATGGAGCCCGTGAAACCGGAACCTATGAAACCCTCCAACAGTACTGCTGCAGCAGCTTCCAGCTCTGATAACTCACCTGTCACCACCGCCGCCTCTACCTTATATCACTTTGACGACGACGACTTCTCTGGTACGACTTCGCTATCACATTGCTCAATTCCCCCTATTCACGTCATTCCTAGACTGGGACACGAAAGTTATCCCGTTCTGAATGCAAGGGGAGGCGATGTTGATAATATAAAAATTCTTGCTGTACCGTCCATCGTTAAAGAGAATAAACTTGACATTCCAACATACCTGGATAGTGCGGCTTCCCACTGGTGCATACGCAACCAACAGCGATTCATCAAGTACACACCGAGTAAAGCTGTTGGACAGATGGCGGAAGAAGGGAACAAAGGGTCCTTCAATATTGAAGGATACGGCATTGCCGAGATCTCTATAAGAACAAGTGAGGGGTCAGTCAACTGCCTACAATTTCCTGCAAAACACGTACCATCCTTCGGAATGAACCTTATATCAATTCCAGCTATGGATCAAAAAGGTTTACGTGGTGAATGGGGAAATGGTAGATTTTTAGTTAAGGACCCTGCTTCCGGGAAGGTTGTTGTTGACGGGTACCTTGCTGCTAGACGTGGTGGCAATGGACTATACCGTGTTACTGTTGTGGATGAGTTAGACTCATCTCACAGATCGTCTCCATCGACGTTAAACTCCCCTTCATCTACGTTTGTACTTGCCTCAACTCGCAACCGCAGTTCACGCGCCAAGCCCTGTTCTCTTGCTATGTGGCATACTTGATTTGGGCATGCGGATGTCAACATGATTCGCCTAATGGCGAAGCGAAAGTTGGTCGACGGTCTTGAAGTCACTGATTTTGAGCTGTGCGGAAAGTGCGAACCATGTCTTTATGCAAAAGCCAAACGTCTCCCATTCGACGATGTTGTTATTCCTTCTTCTGAGCCGCTGGATCGGGTTAGTCTGGATCTATGGGGTCCGTCACGTACCAAGAGTCTCGGAGGGGCAAACTACATGCTTCTCATCTGCGACGATGGAACAGGCATTCCATTTCCATATTTTTCCCCGAATAAGGAAGGCCAAAGTATCCTGAAATACGTTCAAGATTTTGTTGAAATGGCGGAAAGACAAACAGGTCGAAAAGTCAAGGTGTTTCGTGTTGACATGGGGCGGGAGTTTGATAACAAACTTATGGATGGGTGGTGTGCCGAGCGTGGTATACTAATAGAGAAAGTACCTAAGGCGTCATCAGCTGCAAATGGCCAAGTTGAACGAGCAAATGGTACCATCATTTCCGGTGTTCGCTCAATGCTTGAAGACTCCGATCTTGACAACCGGTTTTGGGCGGAAGGATCTTCCTCCTACTGCTACATTCGGGGGATGATTCCGACGAATCGACATCCGGGCCAGATCCCTTGGGAGAAATGGTATGAACAAAGTGGGAAGAAAGTGAATGTTTCTCACCTTCGTCATTGGGGATGCAAGGTTTGGGTCACTGATCTAGATCATATTGAGGGAAAACTGGGGAGGCAGTCATGGGAGGGTCGATTTGTTGGTTATGTTGGACGTCGTGGGTATCGTGTATGGGATCCCGTTCGTAAAGGGATATATCCGGTGAGGGATGTAATATTTGAAGAAGGAATGCCGCGCCGGACCACGGGAGTGATAGCTCAGTCAAACGGACCGATTTTTGATCTCGACGTCGAGCCGGATCAACCAATTCAAATCGAGACCGAGGCTACGACTTCTGTCCCTGACACTACTGACACTACCCCGCTTGTTGGTGCTGACCCTGAGCCACCCGCTGCTGTTGATCCGTTAGCCGACATTGCGCCGACTCTTAGACGTTCAGCCCGTATCCGTACCCCCTCCAGTCAACAATTATTACACTTGGAATCTCAAGAGGAGGAAAATCGGGCTCGCGACAGAGCCGAGGATTGGGCTAACATCGTTGTTCTTGCAAGCACCATAAAAGGGGGGGAAGTATACATTCCTAAATCCTTTCCAGAAGCAATGGCGAACGCCGACGACTGGCTTCCCCCTATGAAAAAGGAGTTTGATTCTCTTGTTCAACGTGGATGCTGGACTCTTATAGACAGGCCGAAGGATGCGAGGGTTATGCAAGGAATGTGGGTATATGATATCAAAGTTGATGGTGACGGAAAGTTACTCAAACGAAAGGCTCGATACGTGGCGAGGGGTGATATGCAGATCCCGGGTGTGGACTTTCAAAAGAGCTGGTCCATGGTTGCTCGTTTTGAATCTGTCCGTTTCCTCATTTCTATATGTGCATTTATGCGCCTTCAGACACGACAGTGGGACTTTTCATCAGCTTACCTCAACGGATCTCTTCCGGAACAACCACCTGTTTATATGGCCCAAGTAACCGGTTTCGCGCAAGAAGGGGAGGAAAACAAAGTTTGCCTAATGCGAAGGCCGCTTTACGGAATGGCTCAGGCGGGGCATATTTGGTACAAGGACTTAGAGGGTAAATTCAAACAGAATGGTTTCAAGTCGTCTCGAGCTGATCCGTGTATCCGCTTTCGTCGAAACGCCAAGACAAATGATTTTTCTATTGCAACTGTTCACACAGACGACATATTTTCTGGTTCATCTACAATTGACGAAGCTGATGATACCGTTAACGGCTTCGCTGGCTGGGATCTCTCGGATGTTCGCGATAAACATTTCCTTGTTGGACTAACAATCAATCACCTTGAAAACGGTTCTATCGCTATTTCTCAGGCGCCGTTCTTCCTTAACGCTTTCAAGCACTTCGGAATTAGTGATCTCCATCCCATCTATACCCCGCTACCTCCGAATTTCTCTCTCAAACGAAATGAGATTCAAACCGCTGAAGACCGGGCTTTTATGAAGGGTAAGCCATACCGAGGCATACTTGGTTGCTGTTGGTGGGGAGCTAGCAGCACTCGCCCAGATATTGTGTATGCATGTTCTGTGCTATCTACTGTTCAGAACGCCCCGAAACGCTCTCATTGGGACTTACTGATCAAACTTTGCCGATATATATCATCTACAATTCATTACGGTATTGTATATCAACCCGGGTCTGGAGGGAAAATCAAACCCATCGGATACATCGACGCAGATTGGGCCGGGGATAAATCCACCCGTAAATCAACATCCGGCTATGTCTTTGTTGTCAACGGTTCGCCAGTTGCATGGTCCTCCAAACGTCAAGATTCTATTGCACTCTCCTCTACTGAAGCCGAATTTGTCGCAATGTCACGCGGTGTTCAACAGGCGCTATGGATGCGGAGCTGGTTGGACGAAATCGAATTAGGGTTAGGGGATGAGCCGATGAATCTTTTCTGCGACAACCTTGGGGCGGTGAGTCTCTCGGAAACAACAAAGGGTCATAGTCTTTCAAAACACATTGATATCCGTCACCTTTTTGTTCGTGAGTTTGTGGCTCGTGGGCGCGTTGCCATACATCCTATCTCCACTTCACAAAACATTGCGGATATTATGACAAAGTCTCTTCCTAAAGACAAGCACCGACGGTTTGTGTCTGCTCTGGGGCTGGACTGGTGGTATCAGGACACCAGGGGGGGTGTTAAGAACGATGCGCCGGACGCGTAGGTTACACGTGGTCGTATTCTGTGGTGTCCTGAGGTTTCGTATATTTTACTTCCTTTATGTTTCGTTTCATCTCTTGCTTCCTTTAGTTTATCAACTTCCGTTCCGGTAACAAGGATTCTCCAAGGTAGAATCATTTCTCCTTTCTATTTGTTATTATAGCTTTACTTATATATGTTGGTCGTATCGACGAGTAGTCCCTCAGAACTTCCATTTACGTTCTGAGGGTATGTCATTATTCTTCCAGTATCTTTTATCCTTACTGATGTTCCTGTAGTCTACGGTGTACTTACATAGGTTACAGTTCTAACAGCCTAGCTTGTTAGCTGACGACTAGGGCTCGTCTCAGCTCTCAAGTATACTTTCCTAACTTGGAAAGTTGTAGTTTGGATGATTTCACGCATGTACGCAAAACAATCGCATCACCGGCTACTTGGTCTGTGTTTTGTGCTTTGTGCTTGTGCTTGTGCTTGTGCTTCCTCTCGTGCTCCCTCGTTCCGGTCGTTCCGATCCTCGTCGCGACAGGGCACCCTTCAGAGAGTTTAAGATACCTGGGGATTTGACATAAATCTTAGGCAGCCTAGGATATAAGTGTTTTTCCAGATGTACTGAGCAAAATATAATGTATGGTGAGATCCGCACTGGGTAATCTAAAGTTAGGATACATACGTGCAGGGTACTATATATACTGTAAAATAATAAATAATACTAAAATTCCCAAACCCAAATAAATATTCAAGGAAATGCTGAAACGTCGACTCCACTTCCACTTCCAGGTAAACCGGCCGCCTTCATAGTCCTTCCTAATTTGTTTTTGTAGGATCCTTCCATTTTGAGTAAGAGGTCCGACGAATCAGATGGGTAAACAGGTCAGCTAATTTGTCCAGAGCAAGGCTAAAGCGTCCTGATGATTCCTTTATCATTTAGCCATACTCCGGTCTCTAGTTCCACAGTATAGCTTGAGTCATAACTGAGCTGGCATCGGAATGTCGGTACCGGTCCTTGTGGACTACGGCCTAACTCTCCCAACGTACTCAAAGGTACTTCCAACAATTCCCTCGTTGAGGTCTGAAGTGTTCTAGCTTCTTGTTGCATATTGTTTCATGTATGTCGCATGTATCGACACTTAAGCATATCATATCATTTCTTTGACTTTTCATTCCATCTGGTACAAGTACTCAGTATTATCGAATAGTATTTCGAGTGAAACCAAGTTAGGACTCGATAAGAGCCACTGGAATAAGTGCCCCGTGTCAAATAGCCTCGTAGGTCTTCGATCCCTTGATACAAAGCCAGTAACTAGCTCATATATGAGATCCTTGGCGGGTTACGGGTGAGTCTGCTAACTTTTGAGAGTTAGGACCAAGTTCTCATAAGCCACCTATATGAAGATGTGTATGGTTTACCATTGACCAAGGTAAACATAGTTAGGACGCATGGTCCAATCCTCGAGTAATCGCATACATAGTTGCCTAACTTGTTAGCTGACGACTAGGGCTCGTCTCAGCTCTCAAGTATACTTTCCTAACTTGGAAAGTCGTACTTTGGATGATTTCACGCATGTACGCAAAACAATCGCATTATCTCCCCCAAACTAAAAGTTCTGACTGTCCCCGGTCATAGCTTAACTCTGGGTTTAATTCTGTGCATCCACCTCTAAGTGCCTAACACTATTAAAGAGAAACTTAACATGCTTTTACATTTCCGTGTCATCTCTTATCATATCTTGCCGAGTCCGGCCTCTTTCCATAGTACTCGCTTTGATCCCGAGACTCGTGTCAATCAAATTAGTTCGTCAATCAAATTGATCTCCGGACTTATTTCCAATCGACTGTATTAGCCACTTTGGCGTTGCATTTCTCTTCAAAGAGCAGTCAGAATACTGCTCTTCGCGATATTGCTTTCTTTTATTGAACGTCAGAGCTATCAAGTAGTATTGTACTACCTTCGCTTAACTGTCCTAGCTTAACAATAGCAATGCTTGCTCCGCTTATTGTTTAGAATGATCATACAAGGACTCTAGTCTTCGTCTTTGGACGCAGACCGTTCCTGTAATTTGTCATCTGATTCATCACTGTCCAGATTTAAGTTAGGCACCTTGTTGAATGCGAAGTCATCATTCCAGATGTGTTCTTCATCATCTTTATCTTCAACAAGGGCGTGTAACTGTTCCGGAGCTAGGTCAATCAAGTTGTGAATGTTCTTTGGCAGAACAATGGGTTCATTACGAGCAATATGAGGTATTACACAAAATGCGGCGACTTTTTCTTTTAAGACAGTCCCATCCATTTCGGCAATAATATATGATCCTCCTTTTGTTTGACAAATTACTACCATCAGTCCCTTGTACCGTAGATACATTTTCCAATCTAAACTCTTTTTGATTGTAGTGTTCCTAACTTGCACTAGGTGTCCAGGTTTGAAATTCCAATCTTTAATAACATGACGGTTTTTCTGTTCGAAAATCCTTAAATTTCTTCGCTTTGTTTCATCTACCCGCTCAATCATATTGAGTACAAAGGTTCGATGCTTTGATAATGCTTTGGCTCATAAGCCAATGAGTTCTTCACAAGTTAGGACACAATTTGGCGTATCTACTAACCATGTAGATTCAAAAATATCAAATGGTAGGATAGATTCAGCTCCAGTCACCAAGAAATAAGGTGAAAATCCCAGACCGTGACAAGGCGTTACTCGATCGGCCCATAAAATGTGTTTTAGGAAGTAGAACCACTTAGATACGTCTCCACCTGTAGATTTGGCTAAAGCTTGCTGAATATCAAGGTGAGCTCGTTCTATCTTTCCATTGGCCTGTGAATTATAAGGAGAAATTCGAATTCCTCAAATTCCGTACTTATTTTCTAACCAGCTCAACATATTCTTCATTTGGGGTGCATTGTCCATGACTACTCCGTCAGGACATCCCCATCTGCATATAATATTGTCAAAAAACCATTCACCCAGTGTCCTAGCATTCTCCTGTCTAAGAGCATGGGCTTCTGACCAAGATGATAATGCGTCCTTCGCTACCTCTGGCTACCAGAATTGTTTCTCAATCAATTCTTGGGTCGCAAAGGATCCTTTATGTCCCACACTATCATGCGCTCCAAAAAGGCACCCAGTGTCCTAGCATTCTCCTGTCTAAGAGCATGGGCTTCTGACCAAGATGATAATGCGTCTGTCGTGACAACCGGTACTTACATCATTTTTCTCATTTATCTCACGCCACCTTTCTTCCTTTATCATGTGATCGTGTTTATTACTCATACTCCTTCGACTCATTGCTCCATATCCATTTCACAATTGCGTACTGCCTCCTCTTCTTCTTATTGTCTTTCCTCCTTATTGTTACACTTCATTTCCATTCGTTGCTATTATTCTTTCACTTCTCTCTCTCACAACTGTCGTACACTTATTGTCTTTGATACCTACTTTCTCTCGCGCTGTCATTTCCTTCTCTCGCGCTATTATCTTTTGACCTCCTTGTTGTTCTTTCTCTCTTATTGTTACCATACATATATAAGGACTGTAGATAGCTCCCTAGTTCCCTATCTCGACCTCTTGGTCATTGGGAACTAGGTTCGTGTTGTACCTCTCTCTGTTTACTCCAATACTAACTTGGTCATTGGGAACTAGCTGTCCTCTGAGCCCTTGTGATTGGCCCTTCGTGCTATCACTGTTGTTGAGATCATTCATCCTTCATCACCCTTGTACGCTGCGCTTAAGTTCGGACTCTGTCGTCTTTGAAGCTTGCCGGCTACTTGGTCTACGTTTTGTGCTTTGTGCTTGTGCTTGTGCTTGTGCTCCCTCTCGTGCTTCCTCGTTCCGGTCGTTCCGATCTTCGTCGCGACAGCGTCCTTCGCTACCTCTGGCTACCAGAATTGTTTCTCAATCAATTCTTGGGTCGCAAAGGATCCTTTATGTCCCACACTATCATGCGCTCCAAAAAGGATTTGCATTCTCTTATCCCTATCAACTACTAACTGCGGCAGTCCCTCTGAGGAGTTAGGACGCCTATACAGTCTTCCTTGATCAACAAAGAATTCCTTAGCTTTTTGTATCAAATTATCTTATTATCTTTCTCTTTCCTTGTCATAGTGGAGAACGAATCCGGGTTAGGATTGTCATGCTACTCCTTAATTTTTGGTAACATTTTATTGTAAAGGTTGCCTAACTCCGTACGGTGTCTGACTGAGTAAGGATTTTCAGTATCAAACATTCCATGTTCCTCTGGATATAAACCCTGAGTAAACACCATCATAGGCATACCCGAGTCTTCATACATCTGATGCCTTTTGAATTTGAACATTTGTTCTTTGTCAACATAGGCTTGCAGGTCATCTTTAAAATCATCAACGCTTGTGGCATAGACATCCATAGTTAGGAAGCCACTTTGAGGATCAATTTTGTCTTTAAATTCATCGAAGTCGTATGGTAGTTCCTCAACCTGTTCTGCTACTGAGAACGGAATTGGTTCTCCATTATCTTTGTCATTATAGTCTTCTGGACGTCTCCAAACCCCAAAGGCTTTGAAAATTGCAAGTAATTCTTTGCTGTGGACATTGTAGTTCAGTTTGGCTCTGTGGAAGGTCCGCAAATGAAGATTGAATGGATTTTGCCATCCGTACTAGAGATTTGAGAGAGGATACAAGCAATAGCATAATTGGATGCGTCAGTTTGGAGAATAATTTGTTGGTTTGGCTCCCAATGAGATAGTACCGGAGCCGTGGTGAAAGTGTTTCGAAGTGAAGCAAATTTCCATCTATTTTCATGGAACTTCTTTTCTAGTTCCTCTTGTCAGTGGAACAACAATATCAGAATACTGATAGATAAAACGGCGATAGAAATTACAAAAGCCTAGGAAAGCTTGGAAGTCTTTTACCTGTCTTGGTACTGGCCAATCTAAGATTGTTTGTACCTTTGTGCTGTCCATCCGGAACCAGTCGGGCGCGAGGATGTAACCAAGATATGTGCAGGTATTGACTGCAAATTCACATTTCTTTGAACTGATGCTGTACATATCTTGGCACTGTTGCATCCGAAAGCTTGCCAAAATCTGACTGTTCAAACAGTTGTCTACAAGGATTTCAACTGGAACCCTAGGAGGTTTCCAGTCAGAGAACTGGTGCTGTACATATCTTGGCACTGTGGCATCCGAAAGCTTGCCAAAATCTGACTGTTCAAACAGTTTTTACAAGGATTTCAACTGGAACCCTAGGAGGTGTCCAGTCAAAGAACTGGTGCTGTACATATCTTGGCACTGTGGCATGGGAAATCTTGGCAAAATATGACTCAAAACTTTGTCTACAAGCATTTTAACTGGAAACTTAGGTGGTTTCCAGTCAGAGAACTGGTGCTGTACATATCTTGGCACTGTGGCATGGGAAATCTTGGCAAAAGCTGACTCAAACAGTTGTCTACAAGGATTTCAACTGGAACCCTGGGAGGTTTCCAGTCAATGAACTGGTGCTGTACACATCTTGGCACTGTGGCATGGGAAATTTTGTCAAAATCTGACTGTTCAGACAGTTATCTACAAGCATTTCAACTGGAACTCTAGGCGGTTTCCAGTCAGAGAACTGGTGCTGTACATATCTTGGCACTGTGGCATGGGAAATCTCGGCAAAATATGACTCAAAATGTTGTCTATAGGTGGTTTCCAGTCAGAGAACTGGTGCTGTACACATCTTGGCACTGTGGCATGGGAAATTTTGTCAAAATCTGACTGTTCAAACAGTTATCTACAAGCATTTCAACTGGAACTCTAGGCGGTTTCCAGTCAGAGAACTGGTGCTGTACATATCTTGGCACTGTGGCATGGGAAATCTCGGCAAAATATGACTTAAAACGTTGTCTACAAGCATTTCAACTGGAACCCTAGGTGGTTTCCAGTCAGAGAACTGGTGCTGTACACATCCGGGCACTGTGGCATGGGAAATCTTGGCAAAATATGACTCAAAATGTTGTCTACAGGCATTTTAACTGGAAACTTGGGTGGTTTCCAGTCAGAGAACTGGTGCTGTACACATCTTGGCACTGTGGCATGGGAAATTTTGTCAAAATCTGACTGTTCAAACAGTTATCTACAAGAATTCCAACTGGAACTCTAGGCGGTTTCCAGTCAGACAACTGGTGCTGTACATATCTTGGCACTGTGGCATGGGAAATCTCGGCAAAATATCACTTAAAACGTTGTCTACAAGCATTTCAACTGGAACCCTAGGTGGTTTCCAGTCAGAGAACTGGTGCTGTACATATTTTGGCACTGTGGCATGGGAAATTGTTAGCAACCATACATCTTGGCACTGTGGCATGGGAAATCTCGGCAAAATATGACTCAAAATGTTGTCTACAGGCATTTTAACTGGAAACTTAGGTGGTTTCCAGTCAGTGAACTGGTGCTGTCCATATCTTGGCACTGTGGCATGGGAAATCTCGGCAAAACATGACTTCAAACGTTGTCTACAAGCATTTCAACTGGAACCCTAGGAGGTTTCCAGTCAGAGAACTGGTGCTGTACATATTTTGGCACTGTGGCATGGGAAATTGTTAGCAACCATACATCTTGGCACTGTGGCATGGGAAATCTCGGCAAAATATGACTCAAAATGTTGTCTACAGGCATTTTAACCGGAAACTTAGGTGGTTTCCAGTCAGTGAACTGGTGCTGTCCATATCTTGGCACTGTGGCATGGGAAATTTTGTCAAAATATCACTTAAAACGTTGTCTACAAGCATTTTAACTGGAAACTTACGTGGTTTCCAGTCAGAGAACTGGTGCTGTACATATCTTGGCACTGTGGCATGGGAAATCTCGGCAAAACATGACTTCAAACGTTGTCTACAAGCATTTCAACTGGGACCCTAGGAGGTTTCCAGTCAGAGAACTGGTGCTGTACACATCTTGGCACTGTGGCATGGGAAATCTCGGCAAAACATGACTTCAAACGTTGTCTACAAGCATTAGGAGGTTTCCAGTCAGAGAACTGGTGCTGTACACATCTTGGCACTGTGGCATGGGAAATCTCGGCAAAATATGACTCAAAACTTTGCCTACAAGCATTTTAACTGGAAACTTAGGTGGTTTCCAGTCCGAGAACTGGTGCTGTACATATCTTGGCACTGTGGCATGGGAAATCTTGGCAAAATATGACTCAAAACGTTGTCTACAAGCATTTTAACTGGAAACTTAGGTGGTTTCCAGTCCAAGAACTGGTGCTGTACATATCTTGGCACTGTGGCATGGGAAATCTTGGCAAAATATGACTCAAAATGTTGTCTACAAGCATTTTAACTGGAAACTTAGGTGGTTTCCAGTCAGTGAACTGGTGCTGTCCATATCTTGGCACTGTGGCATCCAAAATCTTGCCAAAATCTGACTGTTCAAACAGTTGTCTGCAAGGATTTCAACTGGAACCCTAGGAGGTTTCCAGTCAGAGAACTGGCGCTGTACATATCTAGGCACTGTGGATATCTTGGCACTGTGGCATGGGAAACCTTGCCCAAATTTGACTATTGAATCAGTTGTCTACAAGCATTTCACCTGGAAACCTAGGTGGTTTCTACTCAGGTAGCTGGTGCTGTACATATCTAGCCAAAATCTGACTGTTCAAACAGTTATCCCCAGGCATTTCAACTGGAAACCTAGGTGGTTTCCAGTCAGAGGACTAGTGCTGTACATATTTTGGCACTGTGGCATGGGAAATTGTTAGCAACCATACTCAACTACTGAGATATAGCAGCCAGGGCCCTCAGTAAAGCGTCAAGTCAGGTGTCACAGAGAAATCAAGACTGGTGAGAATAGATTGCAGAGATGAGTACAGGATAATAAACAAGATCAAAGCTGAGGAAACTACTGGTAAGACAGTCCACTATTTATACTGTTGAGCTCTGGCTGCGCCTAAGCCCTTGACCCTATGTATTGCATAAGTATTGCATTATCGTAAATGTGTAAGGTAGCCGTCGTGTCAATGGTAAGTAGTAAGCGATCTACAATCCCTATGACTAAGCGATGTAATATGGATGACATACGATAGATAAATGGAGATCCTATCATAGATAAGTAAGGAGAATCACGTAATTAAGACATGAGGTGAACCCTCAAATACTATCATTGTATACAACCTCGTGACTTATTGCATATAAGGAAAAGGCAAATAAAAGAAAAAGGAAATCAATCAATATAAACAGGTTGTTTCGTGACATTACCCTCTTCTTAAGGCACAAACTCTGTTTCGTGCAAACCTTGCTGCAACATTCTCTGTGGGGAGATGATCTGCGACAGGTTCGGTGCTCAGTTGGGGAATTGGATGGAATAGGTGGGATGGAACAAGGGATATGGGAAACTCAATCTTTTGAAGAGATGGTGCCTTTGGTTTGTTGGGGAATTTTTTGTGGAACTTCTGTACCGCTTCTTTTGCGTTGGTGAGGTTGGAAGATGGTTCCCAGGTCATTTTGTGTGCGCCGTACCCCTTCCATTTGATTTTATAGAAGAACTTCTTACTCCTGCCCTTGCCGTTTCTTGAGTCAACTACTTCGTCTACTTCCCATTCCGGTTCTTTTCCTTCTACTACGTCAGGGGGTGGTCGAGTATTTCATGGTTGGGATGGAAATTCTGGAGGGTGGTACGGAGAGAGGAGGACTTTGTTAAAGACATTGTGAATATGTTTCCAGGTCCTGGGGATAGCAATTTTGTAGGATGCGGCTCCGATTTTCTTTATAACTTTGAAGGGACCAAAGCGTTTATTGTCCATCTTCCATGCCCTGCGTCAATCTGTCGTTTGAGAATATGGTTCATGAAGGCCTGGAAGGTTGCTGGTGAATTTGTGAGTCCAAAGAACATGACTGTTGGCTCAAAAAGTCCTCTGTTTGTACGGAAGGCTGCTTTCCACTCATCTCCTTCTTTAATCCGGATATTATTATATCCCCATCAGATGTCCATTTTGGAAAAGATTTTGGCACCTTTGAGTTTATCGACAAGTTCCTGGATCAAGGGTAGCGGATACCAATTTTTGACTGTCATTGTCAAGAAGCGTACAAAGCTTTTATTCCACTTCACTCCCGCGCTGTCAACCTCTCGCTCTCACACTATTGTCTCTACACCTTTTCCTTGTTATGACTCGTTCTGACTCTCTTATTGCTCCAATACGTATATAAGCCCAGTACCTACCACCTGGTCCCTCATCTTGACCTCTTTGTTGTTGGGACCAGGTGAGCCTCCGCTTGTACTAGATACTCCTCTATATATTAACTTTGTCGTTGGGACCAGTGTCTGCCATCTCCGCTTGAAGCCTTCACTCTACTGCCTTGCTCCGCCATCTTGCACTTCCGCTCTGTCACACCATTGCTCCGCATCCCCGCTCCATCCCGTCAGACCTCTTTGTGACATTAGGTCAAGATTCCTATTGCTGCGCCAACCGCCTACACAAACCACTGCCATCACGTCTACCCCCGAGTTTGACTGCTCCGAGTGCCTCCATGGCTTTGACTCCCGTGACCACGCCCTTGTCCACTTCCGAGAAACCGAAGATCGCTGGTGTGATTGCAGCCGCCAGCCCTGCCCTAACGCCTCCACCGATCAAACCGTTCTAGAATTACTCCAACTACTAAGCTTTTGAGTTTTTCCCATTGGAGCAGACAAACTGTTGCCATCTCAGCCTAAGCTTGCCCCGACCCCCACAAAACCGGATGATCTGCTCTTCTCAGACAAACCCATTGATCTAGACGACATGCCTGCCCAACCAGGAAGTTCATCCACTCCCCCGCCCCCCATGACAACCGAACAAATCATCCACGCCTTAGCAGAACAGGTTGCCAACCTGACTGCCACAGTATCCGGCCGAGCTGCTGCAAAATCTAGCATGAACAAACCGGACCTTTTCAAAGGTCAAAGCAGTACGGAAGCCCAACGCTTTCTTGCGCAATTCTTAGCCTGGGCCTCAGAGCAGCCGGACTTGAAGAGCAATCAGGGTAAAACCATCAAGTCAGCCTTAGGTTTCCTCACAGATAAAGCGGCAGACTGGGCCACCCCCTACCTGAACGAATACAATAACGGAAGGGTACCCTTTGGCGGACTCTGGCAGAACTTTGTAGCGGCATTCAAACTTTGTTTCGAATCAGTAGATCCAGAGATGGAAGCACGGGCTGCTATGGAGACCATTCACCAAGGAAAGGGCCAGAGTGCGGCAGAGTATTCCCAGCATTTTAAGGATGTTGGAGGCAGAACCGGCCTATCTGATGATGATCTCTTAGGATGCTTCCAAAGTAGCCTACTCCCGGAAATCCGACGCAACCTGGTCATAGTCAACATTGCCCAAGGCCGAGCCCCCACTCTGGAAGAAGCCATCCAACGTGCCATATCCATTGACGTTTTCCTCCGCAACCCCTCCATGAGGGACAGATCTTCTCAGCGCCCCACAGCCCCTACCCACACTCCCCCTGACCCCTACGCCATGGAGATTGACGCCAATAGCACCCGCCCCAGCAATGGAAACACCCGAGAGGGTTTCATGGCTCGCATGCGCGGACGGTGCTATGGCTATGGTTCTCAAAGTCACAAGAAGCGCAACTGCACCCACAAGGAGGCAACCTGCCACTTCTGCGCACAAAATGGTCACCTAGAATCAGTCTGCCAGGACAAGTTCATGGGTCTGGAGCGCGGACGAGGAAAACGACAACAGCCCCGCCGCCAACAGGTCTCTGCAAATACCGGAGCCCCATTCAGCCCATTCCCAGACGAGCAGGTACAGATTGCATCATCTATGCCGACGCCTCAGGCTGCGCCCTCTCCTGTACCGCCCTCCACTGCCCATCTCGCCGCCCAGATCTCCCAGCTGCAGTTGCTGCTTGACCGTGCCAATGCCATGGCCCCACCGTCGGATTTTCTGTGAGGGTACCCGACTCCGCCGCAGTGCGAGTACCCCCGGAACAGTTTGCTATGTACCCTACTTCCTCGTATGACTCCATTGCTACATGTAACATATTGACTAGTACGCTGGAAATAAACCCGAGTTCCTCCCACTTCCGTATCCAAGTAAGAGTGAGGGACAAGAACAACGACATAGCAACCGCGGCCATGGTGGACTGTGGAGCCACCGCTCTTTTCATTAACAAAGCATTTGTCAAACAAAACAAAGTACGGACTTTCCCGCTGAAAAACCCCATTGACATCTATAACATCAACCGCACCAAAAATCAAGCTGGACAGATCTCCCACTTCGCGCGTCTGGCACTCACAGTGGACAGCCAGGAGTGCTGGACGGACTTCCTTGTCACGGATCTAGGCACCGAAGGGATCATACTAGGCCTGCCTTGGCTTCGTAAAGTCAACCCAAAAGTCGACTGGGAGAAAGGCCGTCTCTCAATCGAACCACGGGTAGAAGCAATACAAGCCACGGAAACAGAGGTAGAACCGACAGCTGAAGAAGAACCCCCGCTTTGCCGGATCCGGGCAAACAGAGCAATCCGTCGCTCCTGGGTCAAAGGAGGTATCCTCCAGAATGCACAAGAAGAAGTATGGTGCGCCGCAGGGTACACCTACTCACAGCAACTTGCAGAAGAGGCACACAAGGGCGACCCCATCAAAACGTTCAAAGAAATGGTACCCAAACAGTATCAGGACTTCAACAAGGTATTCTCCGAAACAGCGTCAGAACGGCTACCAGCTCACAAACCTTGGCACCATGCAATTAATCTGGTACCGGGGGCACCAGAGACAATGCGCACCAAGGTTTATCCAATGTCACCTAACGAGCAGGTAGAGCTAGACCAGTTCCTAAGCGAGAATCTACGCAAGGGGTATATTTGCCCGTCCAAATCACCGCTAGCCTCTCCAGTCTTCTTTGTCAAGAAGAAAGACGGCAAGTTATGTTTTGTCCAAGATTACCGCAAGCTCAATCAGTTCACGATCAAAAATTGTTACCCCCTTCCACTAATTGCCGATATCATCAGTTGCCTCCAGGGAGCCCGGTACTTCACAGTCATGGACGTCCGCTGGGGTTATAACAACATCCGGGTAAAAGAGGGTCATGAATGGAAGGGAGCATTTGTAACAAACCGAGGCCTGTTCAAACCCCTTGTCATGTTCTTTGGACTCACAAATTCCCCAGCAACATTCCAAGCCCTGATCAACTCAATCTTTACAGACTTCATTGCAGAAGGAAAGGTAGTGGTATGTATACTTGGACAACATCCTCGTATTCACCAAAGATCTTGAAGAACATCGCAAGGTGGTCCGAGAAGTCTTGGCAAGACTGCAGAAAAATGACCTGTACCTGCGCCCCAAAAAATGCAAGTTTGAACAGAGGCAAATCAAATACCTGGGACTGATAATCCGAGAAGGAGAAGTGAGAATGGACCCAGTTAAGATATCGGCAGTTCGAGACTGGGCTACTCCCAAAAACCAGCGTGAAGTACGGGGTTTTCTGGGCTTTGCAAACTTCTACCGCAGGTTCATCCGAAAATTTGCTCAGATCGCCCGACCGCTCAATGACCTCACTAAGAAGAACACCAGATTTGACTGGGGAACACAAGAACAGGAAGCCTTCAAAACTCTACGCTCGGCCTTTGTCTCCGCTCCAATCCTAAGCCTGTGGGACCCCAACCAACCCACACGCATCAAAGTAGACGCCTCGGGATTTGCCACAGGAGGCGCCCTCATGCAGAAACAAGATGACGGTCTCTGGCATCCAGTCGCATTCCGATCCTCCTTCATGCTACCCGCTGAAAGACACTACGAGATCTACAACCGAGAGATGCTAGCAATCACCGAAGCCCTGAAAGACTGGAGGAGTTTCTTGGAAGGAGCACCGGAACCATTTGAAATTGTCACCGACCACTCAACCCTCAAATTCTGGCGCACAGCAAAACCTCAGCAGACGACAAGCACGGTGGGCCCTCTGGCTCTCGAGGTTTGACTTTCATATGATCCACCAGTCCGGAAAATCAAACACCCTGGCTGACGCCCTCTCTTGTATGTCACAGCATCAGATCTCAGACGAAGATGATAACTGAGAGCAAATTGTCCTCAAACCTGAACATTTCATTCGCGCCGCTCGCACCATCCTCGTCAACCCTCTGGAAGATCTGATCCAACAGGCATCCCAGAAAGAAGCCGAGGTACTGGAGGGCCTGGAAAAGTTGAAGAAGAACGGTTTGCAACAACTTGCAAACGGTTTAGCAGACTGGGAAGAAGACAAAGGGCTAATCTACCACCGCGGACATTTGTATGTACCCCCGGACAAGGACCTCCGAACCGAAGTACTTGAAGTACTTTGACAGTGCCATGATCAACCAACCGCAGGACACCCCGGCCCTCACAATACCCTGGACTTAGTCAGCACCCACTTCTGGTGGCCAACACTACGCTCCTTTGTAGAAAAATACGTGGAAGGTTGTGAAATCTGCGCCCAAAAGAAAACACTCCGTCACCCCCATGCTGTTACAGAACCCCTCAACGTCCCGAACGGCCTATGGGAGGAGGTTGGTGTCGACCTCATCACCCAACTCCCTCAGTCAAACGGATTTGACGCCATTCTTGTATGCACCGACCTCTTCGGAAAACAGATTCATGCCATCCCTTGCACTACCAATATCACTGCCGAAGGAGTCGCCGACCTCTACTACCGCAAAATTTTCCGCCTTCACGGCCTTCCCCTCTGATCGAGGCCCTCAGTTCTCCGCAAAACTGATGCGCACCCTATTCTCCCGTCTTGGCATCAAATCAAACATGACCTCCGGCTACCACCCACAAGCAAACGGCCAGACTGAACGTGCAAATCAGGAAGTCGAAAAATATCTCTGCCTCTACGTAGACCGACAACAGGACGACTGGGCCAAACACCTCCCAATGGCGGAATTTGTCATTAACTCTCGTACCCACTCCGCAATCGGCATCTCCCCCTTTGAGCTCACCTATGGCTACCAACCTCTGTTCAACATCCCTGTCGGTCGCCGTAGTGGCATTCCCGGGGTAGACAACCGTATCCAGATATTGCGGGAAGCACGTCAGGACGCCGGAGCAGCTCTCCACTTAGGAAAACGGAAGCAGAAGGAACAGTATGAGAGGGGAAAACGGAAAGCCCATCAGTTCAAGGTCGGAGGACGGGTATGGCTCAGCGCAGAAGACATCAACCTCCAGCTATCCAGCGAGAAGTTAGGTGACCGACAACTCGGCCCCTTTGAAATCCTGGAAAAACTGGGCCCCCTCGATTACCGACTCGACCTACCCCTGTCACTAGACCGCCTCCACAATGTATTCCACGTTGACAAACTCTACCCCTGGAAAGGCAACGAGGTAAACGGCAAAATACCGGCACCCCCAGAACCATTGAATCTACCTTGAAGAAGAAGACAAACCAGAATACGAGGTTGAAAACATCCTGGATAGCCATATTTGGTGGAAAAGGCTTGAGTATCTTGTGAAATGGAAAGGGTCCAATGCAGGTAACAACTCATGGGAACTGGCTGCAAACCTAGAACATGTACCAAAGATGGTCCGAAGCTTCCACAAGACACACCCGAAGGCGCCGCGACTATAATCATTGAGGACGATGGTGCATAAGGAGGGGGGTAATGTCAAGAAGCGTACAAAGGACTTAGATTTATTTTCACTTTATCACATGACCGTCCCTCTGACTCGTTACTTACAGATACTTACATTGGTACAATTCCCTTATCTCCATTGTCTCCTTTTCTATTGTCTACCTTTACTCTGATTCGCTGTTATTGTTCTTACATCCCCATGACTCCACCTTCGCTCTCACACTGTCACATAGGCTACTTACCGCTTTTATTCCACTTCACTCCCGCGCTGTCAACCTCTCGCTCTCACACTATTGTCTCTACACCTTTTCCTCGTTATGACTCGTTCTGACTCTCTTATTGCTCCAATACGTATATAAGCCCAGTACCTACCACCTGGTCTCCCATCTTGACCTCTTTGTTGTTGGGACCAGGTAAGCCTCCGCTTGTACTAGATACTCCTCTATATATTAACTTTGTCATTGGGACCAGTGTCTGCCATCTCCGCTCTGCTGCCTTGCTCCGCCATCTTGCACTTCCGCTCTGTCACACCATCACTCCGCATCCCCGCTCCGTCCTGTCAGACCTCTTTGTGACAGTCATTTTATTAAGCTTTCGATAGTCCTGGACTGGGCGAAGGGTGCCATCTTTTTTCTTTACAAAAAAGAAGGGTGAAGCCATTGGTGACATGGATGATCTGATTCTTCCGGAACAAAGGTTTTCCTCTAGGAGCTTGTCTAAGGCTTTCTGTTCCTTTGGATTAAGAGGATACACCTTGCAGTCAACCGGTTTGGAGTCTGGGGTCAATTCTATGGCATGGTCCCACGGGCGTCGCTCTGGTAGTTTATCAAAACCTTCTTTATTGAAGACGTCTGGGAATTCTTGAACATATTGTTTGGTAATATTTCCGGATGATACAGCTCTGATGTGGCTAGCGTTGTGTACATATCCTTCCCAGTCAAATATGAAGACCCGATTGCCGATCTCCAGGTGGCCTATTCTTTGTTCCTCAGGTTGAGCCCACCAGGGGTGATGTCCGCACTTGTCAGGGCAACGATCAAATGTGAGCAGTGATTCTGGCCAATCAATGGAGGGATTGTGAAAACGGAGCCAGTCTATCCCTAAGAATATGTCCATTTTTCCCAGGTTGGTTACGGTGATGCGAATATTTTGCGTTCATCAGTAGAATCGTTCAAAGTACCGAATTCCAAAGTAGGAATATGTACTAGAGAGCTGAGACCAGCCCGAGTTGTCAGCTAACAAGCTAGACTGCTATGCATGCGGAGTACCGAAGTTGGATCATGTATCTGACTGGTATTACTAAGGTCATAAGAGTGATCCATGCTCGTCTAACTAAAGACGGCTCATAGGAACTTGGCCCCCACTCTTACGAGTTGGTAGACCCACCTTATATCCACCAAGGATCTTTTAACGAGCTAGCACCTTGCTTCGTACCAAGGGCATGATGACTTAATGCAACACCGATGAACGGAACTTACTCCAGTGGTTTCGTATTGACCTATGGATGCAGTCGTACTTTATGCGAACATGATAATAACCTGTTAACTCGGACAAGAGTTATACAGTATACGCCTATATGATGCTTTACTACGGAGAGTCTTGACTACGAGCTAGACTACTCAAATAATAAACGATCTCGCACTAGAGGTTGAGACGAACACTTGGAAGGAGTCAGACACAAGTCAGACTACCGTTCCGGAACTCGATGAATTTGAAACATTGAGATCAGAATAGATCTACCCGGATGATGGATAAAGTGGAGTGCCGAATGGATATTTGAAGTTCAACCGACGATCGGAAGACTTGGATAAAAGATTGGAACGAGTTAGCCTTGCGACCGGTCCGCCCCATATGCTCATCCGCCAATTACCAATCGAACTATCGGACAAAATATAGCTAGTCCCTACGTTGGAGGCTTCGGAAGAATAGGTTTAGGAAGTTCCCGAGTATTTCAGGAGATTCGAGGCGTTTCATCATTTTCTGGGATCTTGGACCTTTACCGAATATTTGTTATTTCTTTTCACATATATACCTTACCTTAGCTAGTTAGACACCAGATAACACCCCGCGGACAAATTCACACCTTTTCCCCGAGACTTGTATCTCACCCATATATCCGAGCATAAGTCCCCGTGTGGCACTCAAAACCTATACCAGAGAATAAGTCCCTGTGAGGCACTCGAAACTATATACCAGAGATAAGTCCCTGTGAGGCACTCGAATCGCTCAGTTCTACCGGAGTGGGTGTCTGAGACGTGCGAAACAGAGAGAAAACTCCTGTGTAGCCATCTTATTCCGAAGAGGATAAAGATAGATAAGTTAGACACGGTCGATTGCCCTAGCTCCCGTTGTCCTTGTCGAAAGAAGTTCTATAAACGAGCCCAGGAAAGGTTGTGGTGAACTATCCTGTGTATATAACCAAAGAAATAAGCCTAGCCTAGCTTCGAGGTTGATTGCCCTAGCTCCCTCGTTCTAGTTTGATTGAAATACGCCTCGTTGGGTCGATTGCCCTAGCTCCCCTTCGTTGTAAAACACCCCACCTATAAAATCCATACAAGGTCGATTGCCCTAGCTCCCTTGCTCCTGGTACTAGTTAGACACGGTCGATTGCCCTAGCTCCCGTTGTCCCTAGTGTTTGAGAAAGAAGTTTGAAGTACATACGAGGTTGATTGCCCTAGCTCCCTCGTTCTAGTTTGATTGAAATACGCCTCGTTGGGTCGATTGCCCTAGCTCCCCTTCGTTGTAAAACACCCCACCTATAAAATCCATACAAGGTCGATTGCCCTTGCTCCCTTGCTCCTGGTACTAGTTAGACACGGTCGATTGCCCTAGCTCCCGTTGTCCCTAGTGTTTGAGAAAGAAGTTTGAAGTACATACGAGGTCGATTGCCCTAGCTCCTTCGTCACTGTTGTAATAACATATAGTCTAGCTTGAGACGGTCGATTGCCCTAGCTCCCGTTCTCACTAGCACTAAAGAAAGAAGTCAGCCCACATCTATAAAACTATAAAACATAAAACGCAGTCGAGCCCTAGCTCCTGTAAAAGAAATATAAAAAGCTAAAGAACCCGCGGAACCTTTGACAACGCACCCTCGCACCCTTTATAAATATTTGATACGGCGGTACCATACGAACAAGTCTAACTAAGATTAGTCTTTGTTTTGTTTTGGTTGTGGTTTAGTGGAGATCACGCACACTGCGCATTATCTGGAGCCCACCGCGAGGGGTTCTAAGCTATAAAAACACTTGATAAAGGCCTACGAGCCGAAAGAAAATCTTCGAAGTAGAAGAAACAAAATAGGCGATTCAATTTCGAAACAAATGACTCGTAATTCACAACGAGCCGGTCAAGTAGACGTTGAAGAGCTAGATCGACTCCTGTCTAACAACAGAAGAAGCATATCCGTGAACCCTTTGTCAGATAATCGAGGGCAAACTCGTAATAACAATAAAAGAAAAGCGACAGTAGAAGAGCCTGAAGGCCCATCTGTTGGAGCATACCCTATAACACCTACGAGACCGTCACAGTCGTTAGACTTAGACGATCCAGCAACACATAGACCCTTATCACCTTTAACCCCGATTGAAGAAGTTCCTAACTCGGACAACGAGCAAGGAAGAAGTCCTTCTTCTATCTCCGCATCAAATCTCGAATATCGAAACCGAGATCCCTCCCCATCGTCACCGAATCCGTTTATTATCTCGTCTTGGTTTCAGTCAGCTTTTCCACACATTCAGTTTTCGCCTCCTATCTCGTCTCAGTCCCGATCTCTTTCCAATTTCGTCAATCTCAATCTGTCTATCTCGAATAATCCTCAAAATATGCCTCCAGCAATGAATAACGCAAATAACCTTGGACCAAACGGTCTACCTGCCATCTCGGCTATCGCTAAAGCCCAGATCGAGGCTGCAAAGGACCACCTACCAAAGATGTATAGAAGTCCTCCGATCCTTGATATTTCGGATCCTTTATCGGCCATTCAATGGTTGGATGCAGCGGAAACGATCTTCCAGGCAAATGGAATTTCGGAATCCGAGGCGAAGATTAGCCTAGCTCTACAGTGGTCGACGTACCCTACGAGAGAAGTGCTTAAACATTTGGCTAGCGTACAGCAGCCTAACTATGATAAGTTCCGAGAGGAACTAGAGAACTTATTCCCTGGCGTCGTACAAGACCCTAGAGGATCGATGAACCAATTAAAAGCGGTGATTGAGCACTTAGAGCCAATCACTTTGCTAGATAAAGGCAAACTTCGTCTGTACAATGTTATGTTCAGGGCGGAGTGCGTCAAACTTATGCAAGACCCGGCTATTATCTCGAACAGGGATGCCGTACGGTCATATTTGATAGCCTTTGATGATCAGGCTAGAAAGATTGTATTTGATCAAGTTAGACGCGATATACGCGTTTCTACGATCAAGAATCGACGCGAAGAAGATCCTATTAAGTTAGACGAAATCATTGAGGCTGCAGAAAAAGTCTTTGGTTCGTCGAACTTTGAAGCTATCTACAGTTTAAATACACCGGACAGCAGTAGAGTGGGGTCTAACAACCCTTTATCTCATAGACAATCTCCGCTATCTATGCCGTTTACGTCTGGTCTTCCTAAGACTGATCACGGATATTTGAAAGAATTGAAACGAATCAAACAAGAAGATTACGACCTAGATGGGGCCGTTACTGATCTATGGAAATCTGTATCCAAGGAAGATAAAGATAGACTGGAGCTAGAGAGAGAGCGTCTAGCTAACCAAAAAGATGTAAACGACGCTTTCATGAAGGAAATGCGTATGATGACTACCAAATTTGGTGAAAGCCTGGGTGCCGTATCTGCCTTAGTTGGCGCGATAACTCAGAAAGGCCCCAACGCGGATTCGTCACAAGAGAGGTATCGGAACAATAATCCTGGACCGTCTAACTCAGGCCAGCAATATAATAATTCATATACGAATACCACACCGAGAGAAATGTTATGTTTCATGTGCAGAGCGAAA